>OY992878.1:24986940-25016940 GCA_963921405.1 Cepaea hortensis | reverse complement strand
CGGATAGTGAAGATGACATAGTTGAAGAAAGACATACTAAAGTATTAAGAGACAACGAAATATTTGGCTTGGATGCGCTTTATGGCTGTTAAAATTCTAAGGGTGACGAAGGACATATGGCATTGTTTTGGCTTATGAGAGGAATTGCGGTTTGAGCAAATAAATATGAGCTGTCTAAAATAGGCAGATGAATTTTTTTGGTGTAGCATCATATGGTACAAGGTAGGCAATAGTGTTGTTGAGGATAGAGAGTCACGACAACTGATATTCTACGTGGATACGTAATACAGGATATCTTGTGTTTGGTTGCGGTGTAGGGAGAGTAAACAAGGTAGAAATTAAAATAGTCCTTTGTCCGGAATGGATAGATACAGAGAGTTAATCACGTTGAGTGATGTATAACTGGAGTGATTAAAGTAGAGTAGATTCAGCACAGAATTAGTAGAGAGAGAGAGATAAACTAAGTATGAATGTTCGTACTAGAAATGGTTCGACTCAGAGCTATGACATGATGTCTGAGATAGTTTCGCTTGGTAGTTTGAGAAGTAAGTATAGTATTGTTGACAGCTAAACCGAGAGTGTCTGATGAGGAGATATAGATTGAGGAGTAGGAATTGAGTATCGTGTGTAAAATAGCCGGTTGAACGCGAGAACATTAAGAGTAAAAGAATGTAGAAGTTGATGATTGAAGGATACGAGTTCTTGGTGTGGGGGATTAGGCAATTACGTCAGGCTTGCGGAGAAAGAAGAGCTGATTAAATCTGAGAAACTTGTTGTGTGGAGAAGTATAGAATGATAGTTACGAGGTTAGTGGCTCGTCGGAGTGAAGTTTGTTCTGAGAGATCGTTGATAGTGCTGGTTAGTGTGTAAGAGAGATATAGTTTGCAGGAGACAATGCTTAGATTATGACCTTTTAAAACGAGAGAATGATTGAGAAAAGTAGAAATAAGACAAACATATGTGCGTCGAGAAAGAATAGGAAGATGACAAGTGATAAGTACCGCATGCATGTACGAGGCGTTTAGTCCGTGCGTGAGTATAAGTGAAACAGGAGTGAGGTTTAGAAACGTCGTCAAGTGTCAATGTGGGTGGAAGTGATTGACACACTTAGGCTTGGTAGTTGTTGATACATGGTTGTCCAATTGTACAGAGTGTTGAATAGCCTTATTACAACTGTTGTCAATATCATCTTCTGGTTTGCCATTTGATGATATTATACTTCCTGAGAACGTGAGATTCTTTATTTGTTACGAGAAATGTTCGTTTAGCTGAATGGTTATTGTTTGTTCTTCTTTGGTTATAGTCGTTGCCTCTGTTTTGTTTGTGCTAAATTGTTAAAGTAGGTGATTAGAAAGGTGTGATGTCTTTTGTTTGGAATGTGTGATCTTGGACGGAATTTATGACAGGTTGACAGAAAGAGAGTTAACATTCTGAATGACGTTTCATAAAATATGTTTAGTATTGTCGACAGGGACAGATGGAAGTATGAATGCCTGGTACTGAGAAATGAAGAAAGTGAGGTCCGTTGTCAGTTATAAGTGGTGTGGGTTGCTGTTCTGTAAGAATCCCGATAAATGGAAGAGGAGTGAAAGATACGGAGGTAAACAAGATTAGTTAAATGTTCCGATAAGTGTGACTGGTTTAATTATCAGCGCGGTGCAAGAACGCTAGGAGAGACTTGAGGATAGCTTAGAGTTGTTGTGGTGAGATGTTGGAAGTACTGATGCAGGAGAATGCATATTAATTGCGTCGGGTAGACGAGAAACTTAAAAGTAGAATTAGTTGTATTGGTGAGAGGTCTATAGTAAATAGACAAAGTTTTGTTGGACGTAAGAGAGTGGAGATACCGTAGTTAACGGTAATGATTGTAGTTGTAGTAATACTTGGAACAAATCCAAGGGAAACAATTAGTGTGTCGAGATACGGTTTCCTTTAGTAGAGAGATGAGTTGTAGTATGCTGGGATAGTAAGTGAAGTGATTTGAGCTGCAGTTGACAGCGGTTGGTTAGGGTGATATTCCAGATATTGTGAGATGTATTAGGAGTTAGTCTGGTAAAAGGTAGAATATTGTGAGGGGAGAGAATCAATGATTGACGGTCATTTATTAATTGATGATTTTTGTTGAGAGAACAGATATTGTTAAGAATTGGTCTGTAGATAACAGATATATATACTTGGCAGTGAGTTGTTTTCTCGGTTATAAAAACAATGGAGTGACTTAGGTGAATAGATATGAGTTACATTGGTTCGTATAGGAGGACAATGTTGCTTGGTCACTTTAAGTAGTTAATTCTATGTGAATTATATATTTTTTTTTGAAAACCTTCTCTTTAGCGAGAAGACAGTTGTTTTATTGAATCTGAGTTTTAAATGCCTCATATATAATATGTTTTTTTTTTTTGCTTGATTTGGTCCTGTGAAATGATTGTTATTATTTGATTTTAGAATAGGGTTATTGTGTTCCTAGACTTTTGCGTACAAACTATTGGTCCGTAAAAGAGACCAGTAGTGTTAGATAATACTAGAATATTTTCTTTTGATTTGATAAGATGCATGTTATATTATTTTAAAATGTGTTTTTCTTTGATTGAATTGGGGGGTATAATGTCTTGTTTTGATTTTATTTCGCTTAACTCATAATTTAATTAAGTTGTTTTGTGTATTAGGTTACCTTGTTATAAATTTAATTAAGTAAGTTTAATTTTTAAATAGTTATGGTGTTGGATAGAATAAAGAAAATATATGAGTGGTTAATAAACTACTGTGGACTAGAAGAGATACACATTCTCATTGTGAATAACAAGTTTATGTATATTCTACTAGCAAGGTTGCTGTGATAATCAGCGTTGGAAGGTTAAGTTGTGGAAACATAGGCCATACTTAAGTGACGGGGTTACTACACAAGTAAAGTGGTTATGGGGAATTTAAGTGAGCATTAATTGAAGATATATGGATTGGACGCCATATTGGGGAAGAAAAGATTAAAGAATATAGCAGTGGGGTAAATGAAGGGAAAGTTTTGAACATAGTTTCCATGGGGTCAGAAGAGCCATGGTGCACTTTTATAAGAGACACGAGATTGCTGGCTTATAGAGGAAGAAGTGGGTAACGTGCTACGCCAGGCAATTAACAAAACATGAATTGAATCCATGTTTGATTCCGAAGAATGATTAGATACTGTGGATAACAGTACAATAGTAAAGGGTTGTAAGGGTGTCAATGAGAAATGAATATTGTGGAGACAAAATGACATAAGGTTTTTGAGGGTCCGGGATATATGGACTGTAATAGAATAATGTTGATTGGAAGCAGTCACAGACATGAGTTCAGGGGTGGTATATTGTTGCTGTTGATAACGGCATAAGTAGAGATTTTAGTAGGGATGCCCATAATAAATGGACATTAAGGGGTCGCTGAAATCTTCGGCGAGATTAAGAGAATTCTGAGTGAGGTATGAGAGAAGATTAGTTATGAGTATAAAGTTGGAAGAGGTCTAGAGAGATGATGGACCTTGTTAATTGTGTATTGTCTGACATTTGGGAGTGAATAATATTTTTGATGGTTGGTACTTGATGCTGTAGATAGCAGCGTAAACTGTTACCATAATAAGTGGTACTGTAGAAGAGATAATTGTTTTAGACTTTATTACATAAAGTCTCAAATGACATAGGGGGGTAAAGGTGTGTGTGATTTACCTAAGTGTGGTTTTTTTTAGAAAGAAAGAGTTCTACTTCTTTGAATCTACGGTGCGCACCGATTCCTTGTCTTTCTATCATGTGCGAGTGTTCTCAGGTTGATTGAAAGTAGAGAATTGGTGAGTAATGTTGGTGAGGACAATAGGGAGTTGGTTTCAGAAGAGTACAGCGTTTGAAATATAAAGCGGATTGCTTATGAAGAGAAGAAGGAGTGTTTTTTTCAAACCATATGTGTTATGATGCATTGTATAAAGTTGAGATTTAAAGGTTATTGATGATATGTAATTAATATGTGTTATGTTATGAAGAGTCAGAAACGAAGAAGAAGTTCATAGTGGGTTACTATATGACAATATGACAGGGAGAAGAGTTAAAGAATAGAATATTTACTTAAGTTGGAGTTGGTTTGGGGAAGATTAGAGGAGCTGTGGGAGGTAAGGAAAGAGAGGGAATAGAGTAGGGGGATTGGGAGTAAAGAATTTTCAAGGGAAAAATTCTTTAGAAAAACATAGGAAGGTGTAGCAGAAGTTGGGTATTAGGTGGGAAAAGGCTACAGCACGATTGAGCATCGGGATGGAATGGGAAGAGAGATGCTCAAGTCGTGACGTAGTTTGTTGTTAGGAGTTAGTTTTACATCTAGAGCCAGAGCAGAGAGGACGCCATGTTGTGTCCAGGTTGTCATCAATAAGAAATAAACAACATTTATAATAAACCAGAGAACTCGTTGGTCTACTCTGTTATAGATACTCTGGGGTATTTTCAGATATAATTTTATTCACTAATTTGGCTTTGTTAAAAAGGAATCGCTTTCGAAGTGGTAGAAGTCTTAGATGACTATATAAGTTATTACTTTCAACGTGCTTTATGCCAGAAACTAGACGTATAGCGCGGTTTTGAAGCGAACACAGTCGTTTCATATTAGATTTAGGGCACCCATTCCAGACTGTGGAACAATAGTCGAGAGGTGATTGGATATAGCATGTATAAAATATTTTTCGTGTGCTTTCATCCAAGAAGTGCTGAATTTTAGTAAGTTGGTAAACTTTTTGTGCTATTCTCTTTGTGAGGACGTGAACATGAGAGCTCCAGTTTAGATGTCTGTCAATTAAAAGACCTAATGTTTTGTGTTCATTTACATTAACTATAGGTAACGTGTCCACGTGGAAATCGAGCGGTGCCCCAGTTATGGCTAGGGTCTGTAGTTTTTGTCTGGTCGTTATTAGCATGGATTTGGTTTTTTCGATGTTAATAATCATGCGGTTTTCATTGCTCCATCTACTAAGGTTATCAAGTTCGTTTTGCAAAGAGCTCTCCAAGTCACTAAGGTTCTCTTGACTAGTGTATATAGTGCAGTCGTCCGCAAATAGGTCACACGAAGTATTGAGATATAAAGGAAGATCGTTAATATACACTGCAAAAAGCAGCGGACCTAGTATTGAGCCCTGAGGCACACCAATATTAAGTTGTGTGGGTTTTGATAGACAGTTATTGAAGGACACTACTTGTTGTCTGTCGGATAAAAATGACGTAATTAGGTTCACCATACCTGTGCTAGTTTTCATTTGTTTGAATTTTCTAATTAAAATATCATGATCTACCATATCAAAGGCCTTTTTAAAGTCTACAAATACTGCTCCACAAATGTTGCCATTGTTGATACAAAGATGCCAGTTATCGGTCATTTTTGTTGGAGCACTATGGCAAGAATATTTAGGTCGAAACCCAGATTGACTGTCAATTATTAGATCGTTGTTAATTAAATGGTGTAATGTTATTTTATGTATGTGTTTTTCTAATGGCTTTGATAGCGACGATAGTAAGGAAATAGGTCTATAATTATCCAAGACGCTATTATCAGTTGAGCCATTTTTAAGTAGAGGATAAACTTTAGCAATTTTAAAGGCAGATGGAAAGTAGTTTTTGGACAGGCACTGATTATATATGAACGTCAAGGACTCACTAATAATTGGTGCAGCACAGCGAAGAATTTTATTACTGATACCATCTAGGCCTTCTGAATTTGTTGCTTTGAGATTCGAGAGATATTTATACACTTCTGCAACAGACATCAAGGGAATTTCAGGGGGAATATTTCTAGAGCATTTCTCTTCACAGAATGATGACAGTGAGCTTAAATTACAAGCTGAGTCTGGTATTGAGGACTTTAGATTCTTTATTTCTGATTGAAAGAAGCAACTGAAATCCTCGCATGTTATAGTGCTCGGTATTGCTGACTCTGAAGAGTGTTTTTTGTTGGTTAGCGAGTTAATAGCCTTCCATATATTTGTGTTATTTGATTTATCAACAATCAAATTTTTGAAATGTCATCTAGGTTAGATAGAATATATGTACCATCAACACACCACATAAAACAAACTAAACACCTACAAGAAACTCTTCAGTATACAGACCACAAAGCAATACTAGCACACATCACTATAAATAACACACCCACACAGCCTTTCAAACGATCACCACACTAGAAATTTAACAACACATTACTCCAAAACGCAGAATATATACAATATATGACAGACCTCATACATACATACATACACTGATAGTATACCAACTGACAACATTAGACAATACTGGGACTTACTGAAAAACACAATACGGAGCAGGACACAACTACTAGCATCCGTCATACACAAGCGTAGACTACAACAAGAACAGATAATACAAACAGCAATACATTTAACAAAACAAACCGACAGAAACTCACCATACTTGCATGCATTAGAAATGCAACTGGAACCACACCAACAGCCCAGATACATGGGTGCGCTAATTAGAACAAAACTCAACACCATCACACAAGAGACACACAGCAAACAATACATGGCAACAGAACAAAATATACAGCGTAGCAAACAGATAAACACAATAATAGACATGCAAGGAATCACACAAACAGAAACATCACGCATAACAGAAGCATTCCAGCAATACTATAGACACTTATTTACTGCAGAGACAGTAAACACACAAATACAAGTTAGTTTCTTACCATATACAAATAAGATATCATACAAACACAGAAAAAGAGATATTGGACACACAATTGACATAGAAAACATAACACATGCACTTAATAAAATGAACAAAGACAAGACACCAGGAGCAGACGGATTAACAGTAGAATTCTATCAACAATTCTTTCCTGTCATAGGTAACCTTCTTCTAAAAGTCTATCAAGAAGCCTGTGACAAACAATAACTCCTTGATAGTTGCAACATGTCTTATATAACACGTATACACAAAGCAAAGACAGACAAGTCACAACTGAAAAATTATAGAACAATTTCACTTCTTAACACAGATTACAACATTCGAGCCAAATCAGAAGCACACAAAATCACACAATTCCTACCAAAGCTAGTCCTCCCAAACCAGCAATGTAGTGTACCGCACAGGAATATACAAAATCACACACACCTTATTAGAGACATTATAACATACACACACCAGAAAGACTGTCAATCCTCCCTCTTGTCTTTGGACCAAGAGAAGGACTTTGACAGAATCGCACACTCCTATTTGCACAAAACTCTAGAACACTGCAATATAGGACGGTACTACAGAAAGTGGATACAGATTTTGTATAACAACCCTGAAAGCAAAGTCTCAGTGAACCATTCACTGACAGCTAGCTTTAGGCTAACAAGATCTGTAAGGCAAGGGTGCCCGCTAACACTATGGCCATTATTAGAAAAGATCAGACAAAATACCAGCATTAAAGGCACTTTCATACAGGGAATAGGAGAGCAAAATGTCATTGCTTATACAGACGATACTGCATTCTTCCCTACAAGCAACACGTCCATCAGAAACATACTGCACACTTTCTCTCACTTTGGGAAAGGCAGTGGAGCCAAAATTAATAAACAAAAATCACAAATTTTGGGCCTGGGAAAGTGGAAACAAAAGTCTGATTTCCCTCCAGACCTAACTTCTTCTTCTTCTTCTTCTTCTTCTTCTTCTTCTTCTTCTTCTTCTTCTTCTTCTTCTTCTTCTTCTTCTTCTTCTTCTTCTTCTTCTTCTTCTTCTTCTTCTTCTTCTTCTTCTTCAGCGTTCTGAGCCATTGAGGTTCTTTGCTGCAGATACAATCCGTCTCCATTCGTCTCTCTGGTTAACCTTCTCTTGCCAGTCGTTGATCCCAAGTGCTTGTAGGTCTCTGTGTGTGTGTGTATGTGTATATATATATATATATATATATATATATATATATATATATATATATATATATATATATCCCCACCGTCTTCTTGGTCTACTTCGGGGTCTACGGTCATTTATTTCCTGAGTGTAAGCGAGTTTTGTTTCCTTACTGTCTTCCATTCTTTCTATATGCCCCAGCCATTGTAGTCTATTAGCCTTCATTATACCAGTGATTATCGGGGACTTAAACAGATCATAAATGTCTGTGTTACTTCTTCTGTTCCACTCTCCACTTTGTCTATCCCTAATGGGTCCAAAGATGCGTCTTAAAACTTTTTTCTCAAAGGTTTGTAAGAAGGCTTCGTCTCCTTTCATTGTACTCCAGGTTTCAGAGCCATACAGCACAACTGGTCTGATCAGTGTTTTGTATATTGTGATTTTGGTGTTACGAGATAGAGCATTTGATTTTAGTAGATGTTGTAGTGCATAGTATATCTTATTTCCAGAATTGATTCTAGTTTGTATTTCTTCTCTTATGATGTTGGAGCAGTTGAAGATTGTATCCAGGTATTTGTATGTTTCCGTTCTTTTAATGGTCATATTATCTACTTGTATGTGACCAGAGTTTTTAGCCATTCCTTCTCTTGAAATTACCATATATTCAGTCTTATTTTGGTTGATAACCAGCCCAACCTGTTGGGCTTTTTCCTTTGAGTGAGTCAATATTTCCAATGTCTCTTGTTCATTTTACCCTATAATATCTATATCATCTGCATAACCAAGCAGTCTGGATGTTCCTCCAATATCACATTCCTCCTTTATCTTCCTTACAACTTTTTCTAGAGCCAGATTGAAGAGTAGCGGCGATAGTGCATCACCTTGTTTCAAGCCAGATGTTATTTGGAAAGGGTCTGATTTCCTGCCATTATATGTTACTATATTATAAGTATCTTCCATGCATAGTCTGTTCATGTTGATTCCAAATTCTTGCATAGCATTCCATAGACTATTCCTATGGACACTATCATAAGCTTTTTTAAAATCCACAAAAAATGTTATGGAGATCTCTTTTATATTCCCAATTTTTCTCGGCTATTTGTCTTAAGATAAATATCTGTTCTATTGTTGATCTGTTTTGTCTAAAACCCGCCTGGTAGTCACCTAATATGTCTTCTGAATATGGTTTTAATCTATTTAGTAATACTGCGGATAGTATCTTATAGCTTATGGACAGTAGTGATATTCCTCTATAATTTTCACATTGTAACTTGCCTCCTTTCTTAAAGATAGGTATCAATAATGACTCTTTCCAGTCATGGGGTAATTCTTCTGTCCTCCAGATTTTTATTATTAGTTCGTATAGCATTAGATGTAATGCATGGCCACCTGCCTTTATAAATTCAGCAGCAATTCCATCAGCCCTTGTTGCCTTATTGTTTTTAAGTCGTGTGATTACATATAGGATTTCTTCAAATGCAGGTTCTTCAATTTGTGGTTCACACGTTAGAATCTCTTCCCGTGGGAAAGTGTTACTTGGAGCTTCACAATTTAATAATTCAACAAAATATTCTTTCCATGTGTTGCACATTTCCTCATTGGTATTTATCATATTCCCATTTTTGTCTTTTAAACCATATATGTTGTGTTGGTGCTCTCGTTTAATTGACTTCAGTTCTTTAAAAATACTTTCTGGATTCGTTTTTCTGTTGATTAGTTTCCATATCTTTGATTATATTACTCATATATTCTCGCTTCTGCTGTCGAACTATTTTTATAGCCTCTTTACATTCATTTCTATATTGCTCTTCCTTTTGGATGTTGTTGATGTCATTTAACCATAAATGTCTGGCATTCTTTTTCCTAATGACTGCTTCTTCACATTTTTTATTGAACCATCTGTTCTTTCTATGCGTGGTTATCACACTTAGACATTCTTCTGCGGTAGATTGAATTGTATTCTTGATGTTCAACCAAGTTTGGTCAACGCTTTCCTCCAACGGGTTTTGCAGAGTTTCAAGTTTACATTTTATTTCATCTGTAAATTTCTCTTTGACTGTAATTTCTTATAGTTTTTCTCTGTTATATGTTGGGTGTATTCTTTGTAATTTAGTGTAGAAATCTCTCTTAAGTTTATTTTATTTTAAATGTTGCTCCAACGAGGAAGTGGTCGCTGTGGCACTCAGTTCCTCTATAACTTCTAACTTGTTGTATGTTTGATGCATTTCTGTTGTTAATTGAAATGTGATCTTTTTGATTATAGGTTTTCTTGTCACATGATTTCCAAGTTTGTTTGTGTATATCCTTTCTTTGAAGTCTGGTACTGCTAATCTGCAGTCCTTTGACTTCTGCCAGGTTGATGACTCTCCATCCATTATCATTTGACTGGCCACTTTTTATGAGTTTGCTCTCTATCTATTTTTGCATTGAAGTCTCCCAGCACAATAAGGATGTCCTGTTTGGAGGTTTCTTCTATGACATCTTCCAAATCATTATACAAGTATTCTTTAACGTCATCTTATTTCTCTTCAGTAGGTGCATGTACATTAATCATCGTTATATTTTTCCATTTACCTTTTATTCGTAATTTATTAATTCTGTCATTAACAGCTTTAAAGTTTAGAACGTTCCCCCATAACTCTTTTTTGATGAAAAAACCTGTTCCTAATTCATGTTTATTTTGGGTGTTTCCTCCATATATTATAATCATTCCATTTTGCTCTAAAGCTTTCCTGGCCACCTTATTTCTTGAATTGCTGTTATATCCATTTGATATTCAACCAGTTCCCGGGTTAGTTCTTCAGCCGCTCCAGCTCCATATAGTGTCCGTACATTCCATGTTCCAAATCTCAAGACTCATTTAACGTTCCGAGGTCGTTGTCCAAATAAGTCAGTCCGAATTCGAGGCTTATGTATCTGTTTCGTAACAAAATAGTTTCCTCCAGACCTAACACATACACAAAATATGAAACTGTATGGGATCACATTTCCATGTGACCCCCGAACAACACACAAAGAAACGTGGCTACAACTAACACAACAGATCACAGACATGCTACACAGGTATAAATACAAAACAGCAACAATATTTGGTAGAAGCATAATAGTTAACACATAGATCATATCAAAAATAACATACTTAGTGGCAGTGTTAAACCCTCCAACACGGACAATCACAGACATAAATAAACAGATAATATATTTCAAATTTAGTAACACAATACACAGCATACAGCATAAAACTCTCATACAGGACAAGAAACAAGGAGGAATAGCACTTCAGGACATGCAAACAACAATACAAGCACTTAGAATCAGCCACATAGGCAATATTATCAGACATCCAGAACAACATAGATTAGCATTTGTGGCATAACCGCAACCACCATTATTCAGTTACCAAGAATGCACGCCAAAGAGAAGGGAAAATATATAAAAATTGACTTCGCAACTCAAAACTGAAACCAAAACTTAAAAACTAACGCACCATCCAAACTGAAACTGGACAAGTGACAGATGACGTCAATTCTGGGAAAGATTTCATCAGCCAAGGCACAAGAGATCATTGGATAAACAGAGACACGTGACAACGCCTCCATTTGAAAACCCGCTTAGAATATGTTAATCGCGCACTCTTTCTGCAAACTGCCTGATGAACAGACGTGAAAGCTAGTGTGACCGATTTTCAAATAGGGACGGCAGAATATCTAGATCTGAGGTAAGCTTGTTACTCCTTTGATTAAACTGATGACCAGATGTATCAAGTATCAAGTAATGGTATCCAGTGTTTGTAATGTCAATTGAAATGTATTATTATTAATTAAAACCTCTGAAATGTAAAATGATCGACTGTAGATTCTGACGACGCAGAGCCGATTCCCGGGCCAACTGACAATCTACTACTCTCTTCGAATACTGCAATCTCTGATATTCTTAAAGATAATTATTAACTTTAAGAAGTGCATAATACTACTACATTCTATTCTGGACAACTGTACGAAGTGATGATTCTAAGGCAATCTTGTGCCTTTCATCAGAAACACTGCTAAAAATGCTATCACTATCTACAGTGAAAATGACAGTTCGTGTACTAGAATGAGTGCCTTGTTCTAAAACAGACTTATCTATGTCTATTTTCAATTTAGACAGCTGAAAGAGAAATCAAATCTTCCCTTTCTCCTTCATCTATTGAATAAATAGGGTTTGATGGAATACATATTTATATTTGTGTCAGATCTTACTTAGATAAGGGCACTTATGAACTGCATTACATCAGAAAAGTTATGCTTCGCGGAACTCCACCACCAGAAGTTGACGTAACTCATTACCCAACATAACTTAACAAACACAACCACACACAACTCAACACTCAATACCACAACAATAACAGGTAATGGGAGAGGAGTTATTATACAAAGAAGAAGGACAAGTTGGTTAATTGGAAAAACACAGAGAACCATTTATACACACACAAAACCCAATGGTGTGATAGAAATGTTATAAATGTATGCCATTTATTCACATGCATCTTGACACCTCCTCACTTTTGTCACTGTCTTACTGTACACGTCTCACTGACCCCAGGTCCAATGAGAACTTACATACAGCAGGAACCAGTTGATACAAGGCGTACCCAGTGTGATAAACTCTGACCACCCCAAATTAACCCAACACTAGATTAGAGAAAAGAGAAGGGGGGGGGGGACTAGTTCCTACTTCAGGAATTTAGGTGTCTTCCGACCTACTTCTAGAATATTGTATTGGTAGGATTGTATATGTTTATGTGAATTTTACACAGTGAAGTCTTGGTGGCAACCCATTGGCAACCCATTGGCGACCAATTGGCAACCAACTGGCAACCAACTGGCAACCAACTGGCAACCAACTGGCCAACCAACCAAACCAGACCAGAGAGAAAGAGATGAACCGCACTTGAGATGGAGGATGACTTGGCCATGATCAGAGCATGGGGAGGCCTTCAGAGGAGCTACACGGGCAGACCTGAAGTGGATCCATCAGTCAATGGACCCAGGCCTATCCTAATCCTCCAAATCATAAGGTTATCTCTCTCTTAGAAAGAAAACACACAACACTCAGTTTTCAAGAACTGATACCTAAATGTAGATTCATCATCTTCACACTTAACATGTACAACATTCAAATGTATACCATGTTTCCACTCTTATTGACATCTCATGTATTGATGCTTGTTTGTTGATGGTCTGTGACATTGGTCCTATATGCATTTTTCTAATTTATCTTGTGCAAACCACAAGAGAAAATGTATTTACCAGGCCAGAAGACACAGGCCCATTCAATAAATAATTAACTGTCACTGATCTTATGTTGATTTATTAGTTCAACCTATCTGTGATTCACCATTTAATGTGTACATCATGTGGTCAAGATCTATTGTGATTGGTTATATGTTTAATTGTTTAAAAACAAATTCAATCAGGATGAAATACTAAAAATGGGGAGGAAAGACGAGGTCTATCAACTGCTCAATATCCATGCTTTCTTAACATAAATCAGGCTGAGATAATTCTCCAGACTTTCCTCAGATTTGATAAACAAAAGGGGGGCTCAAGAGCTATAAGAATCTTTGGAGAAGGGCAGAATCCCAGTTGGTATTTATTATTCTCACCAGGGCCATAATCTATATCTCCTAGACTAAACTAAATAAGACGAGGCCTGCAGATAACTCGAGGGTCATATTCTGTGGTTATTGAAGATAGAAGAGGATGGGGCCCAACTTCTTTGATTAGAAATGGAGCATGCACCACAGTGATTTCCCACTCCCTTCAGAATATATGACAGCATTGTATTATATAGCACACAAAATAAAACATCTCACAAAACTAAACAATGCAGCAGGACATTATCAGGGCAAACTACCATCTTTCTATCACACTTGTATACAGGCAATACAAGGACATGAACATTCAATACATGAAACAACACCAGAAATATACAAACAATTAGTTAGTAAACAAGCACCATCACTTAAACTGAGAATCAAAAGAGGACAAAAATATTTCATGTCAGACTACACATCCACCTTTTCCAACTTACACAACAAACACATCACATCTAAGGCGAAAGAAGTCACTTACAGATTGGTTTCTAATATGACTCCCATAATACCCAAAGTACCTTTCAGATCCAGACAAATAGGAAAATGCCAACTATGCAAGAACAACACACAAGAGACAGAGGAATACATTTTCTTCACATGTCAAACAGTCACAGATGCAGTGGAAACTCTACAACAACTAATACAAACACACACAGGCAAACAAACAGACATTAACAAGTCAATCTTTCTGAACAATCTTCCTAAAACATCCAAAGACAGACAGACAGACAGACAGACACACACACACACACACACACACACACACACACACACACACACACACACACACACACACACAACTACTTCAAACACAAGCAGAATACAGAAAATTAGTATGGACTCCGGAGTAAAATGGTAATGCTTTCCGCTTGTGGAGATGGGAATGAAGCAAGGAATGTGTGTTTACATGCACTATGCCATAAATGTCATATTATCATAACTGTGTATGTATGTATTTGTTTCCTTAACGCATGTTACATTTAACACTAACAAACGGCAACTCAATGTACTGCTATCTTCAGAAAGTGCGAGATAGATCAAGACAGAATGTGTGTGTGTGTGTATGTGTGTGTGTGTGTGTGTGTGTGTGTGTGAGAGAGAGAGAGAGAGAGAGAGAGAGAGAGAGAGGGGGATAGAGAGAGATGGACAGGTTCTTTTAGGACGGAACAACATTGGGCCACATTTAGCTTTCTCTCTGAAGTCATGATTTTTGTAGTACAATAATTACTGAAGTGACAATTTTGAAAATTCAAAAAAGATAGTAGAACCTTGTATATGTATATAAAAGAATATACATTCTTAAGGATGATATAGGAAAGTTAATTTTTGTGTATGATTGAAGTTGTTTTGTTCATGATTATGTAAATTTGGTGACCTTATTTGTATTTTGAGAAAAATAAAATATTTCATACCACTATGTATGAATTGGTACTAAATATGTTTTTTTTAAATAGTACTCACCTAAAATTTCCTCATTGAATACCTACACCACTTTAGAATAATTTTAAACACTTATGGTTTTAAAAAAAATGCAATCATGAAGTCCTTTTTGACATTTTTAATAGGTCGGCTATCATCTGGTGACGTGTTTTGGTCCGGACATCGCCATGAATGGATATAGATGAACACGATCCTTTTTATTCCCAATACACATAACCACGGGGACACGAGGTCGAAATCCTCATGGGACTTTCTGTATCACTAAAATCATTATCTGACAGTCCTGAACTGTCAAAAAAGCTACTATCAGTGCTAGTCAATGCTAGCACGTCTTCGGGTTCAAAGCTGGTCATTTTAAAAATAAAACATCCACGAAAAAATGGGTTACTTCTGCAATAAAGCACAAAATAATATCCACTTGTTTGAATCACGCTACAAACGGCCATTTTCAAGCTAAAATGGCTGACGAATGCAAGGAAGCATTTGATTGATCTGTACTATTAAAAGCAAACCAATCAAAGCAGTTCTTACACGGGGCCGAAGGAATCGGCCGAATCGGCCAATTCGTCTTGTTCGTTAAGACCGTGTGGTGACGTCACGGCCGATTTTTCGGCCGGGTCGGAGTAAAATGGTAAAGGCTTTCCGCTTGTGGAGATGGGAATGAAGCGAGGAATATGTGTTTACATGCACTATGCCATAAATGTCATATTATCATAACTGTATATGTATGTATTTGTTTCCTTAACACATGTAACATTTAACTCTAACAAACAGCAACTCTCTGTAATATACACAAACAAAAATAACACGCATTGCACCTTGTAAATATACACTGCTTTGTATGGAATAAACAGTGAAAAAAAATCTTCAAAGTTTTCAAATACAAACTATCTACTATTTTCTCTGACTGAAATGTGTAAACTCTCCTTAATTTCGTGTTTTCTTGCAATCAGAAAAAAATGCTATTATTATTACTACTACCATTGTATTACTTTTCTCATTATTATATTTGAATGTGCAAATTGGAATATATTGTGAGGGGAAAAGGTTGTGGTCAGGTTTAAGTCCTTCCCATTGTATTTGATGCTCAGACACTATCACAACTTTGGCCCAACTATCTCCCTCTAGACAGGTCATTGACTCTAATTGCTAGTTATAAATCTCCGTTTTTTGTCCCCAAACAAAAAGTGTCATGGACATTTACAAGGCACTAGAGCGTCACCATGAATTTGATACCAGGCCAGCAGCATCAAACATGTGATCCTTCACCTCTGAAACTATGTGACCTAGTAATTATATGGAACCCACATTTTCATTGGAATGATAATGTAAGGTTATTGCCCAAGCTCACGGCATTCAATGTACTGCTATCTTCAGAAAGCGCGAGATAGATCAAGACAGAATGTGTGTGGGAGAGAGAGAGAGAGAGAGAGAGAGAGAGAGAGAGAGAGAGAGAGAGAGAGAGAGAGAGAGAGAGAACGAACGAACGAACGAACGAACGAACGAACAAACTTTATTTTCAAAGGGTTAAGAATTGGGCACGCAGGCCCGTCTAACATTCTGCCCTTCTATCACTCTCTTCCATACATACATTATTTCATTCACACGTCATTCAAGGCTAACAGAGAACAGCAACAATATAAAACTTATGCATAATAAAAGCATTGGCAAAATGCGAACATCAAAACTACACGATACAGTAACATTAGATAATGGTCAGACACTTATTAGCCGTGTGGAATATACTGGCCTACCAAAAGGGGACTGGCTGTTATACTAGGGAGAGAGGTGGACAGGTTTAGCATCTTTCCGCATCGCTTAAAAGTCGACAGGGTCGACTTCATTGCATCGGGTCCCATATGGCTCTATCTCTTTTCGCATCGCGGAAAGCGTCGCACAAAGCACGAACTCCGTAACTCTAGCGACGACCCACGGGAGTCTCCGAAAAATTTAACTCGTGAACCGAAGGACGCGGCCCGGAATCGAACGGCTTGATCACTTCGCCACGCAGATTACCGACTCATTTCTTACACTGTAATAGAATAGAATTACACACCATATGAATGATCAGTCATAGAGCTTTCGTTATGAACAAGAAAAGAACATTCCACTATAGCAAACTTTTTAACACATTAAAACTCAACCGATAATAACCATCATGTCAATGGAAAAAGGCCTCAAAACTGATTGATGACCCAGGTAGCGCGAAGAATAGAACACGTAATTATAAAACTCCAAAGAATCAAGATGGCCTTGTTCGTGTGAACTGAATGGAATCTGTCAAGTATCTGCGACGTTTTGTGCTCAAGAAAATTGTGTAATTTGATAAGAAATGGCCAAATGGATTTAGTATGCAACAACACAAATGTTAAGACACTAATAAATAAGGTTAAAAAGCAAGAACATTTAGTGAAATGAAACTAATTTTAAGTTTAATAAAATGAAAAACATAATTTGCAGATACTTGTGACCCCCCAAAAAATGTATAATTAAATAACAATTTTAATCTAGTACTTTTATATTGTGCCATTATTTTTATGTGCTATTGTTGTCTTATTTTTCCTCTTTAAATCCTTATCGGGGCTACGATAGCACAGAGGTTCGTGCGCTTGTCTGCCACGACAGTTGTCCAGGTTCAATACTCGACAGTCATGGGAATATTTTCCCGACCAACAAGCACTGCACTAAGGTCGACACAGCTCATAAAATAACAATGGGTGCCAGACAATGCTCATACATTTCTAGAAATTGTCTGGGAAAAAAAATGAGATGAGGAAGGGAACTGGCATTCCACCTCATTTGTCGTAGTCCCCAACATATGCATCAGGATCCGATGGCTAATGGTGCCAGTTCTGTGTTGTTGATGAGGTCCCTCATTCTCCTGAAGTACTCCTTGTGTCTGGCCGCGTCAATTCTTACTCACAAGTCGCTCATTTTAGACAAAGCTGTGGATTCACTGGCGTCAAAGACCTTCTTTCTCGACATCTCTCTAAGGGAATTAATAATATCAGCACCATCGTGGTCTGGCCTACTGCAGGGGATTCAGAGCCAGCAAGTGTATCAGCTCGTTCGTTTCCCTCAACTCGCGCATGTCCTGAACGAACATGAAGGAGACTACGAACATAGACCTCGGCAGTAATTCAATCCGCCTCGATTCTTCGAGTCAAGCTCATTGAATTACTAAGTATACAAACATGGGTATAATTCTGTGATTCCAGCCTTGTCAAAGCCCGTGTTACTGTCATCACCTCCATCGTCATGCTGCTCGTGGTCATAGAGTGAGCATCACTGGTTTCTTGAATGGCTCGGCCCTCTGGGCTTGCAGTAAACGCACTTCTCTGCTACTGTATAACAGATCCATCTGATTAGATAAGCACACCAGAATCGTCTGAATGCTCACTGATGAGCACATTGAACCCTGCGTTGACAGCAGCAGGGTTCTGCTCTCTGCACCTCTTGTCAAGAGTGTCAAAACAGAAGAAGCTGCAGTTAAGCACTGGAGACATCGGACCCATTCCCTATCAGGAAGGATATTTGTAAGATTGTATACCTGTCTGACAATATTTTCCGCCTGACGCAATAATGATTTGGCTCTCTTTAGAGGAGGACATGGAGCAAACTGCAAGAGAAAGCAAAAGATAGGACGGCTAGGAGCGGGTTGTTTGTTGTTGCCTTTGTTCCACGAGGATGAGAAGAATAGATACACATCTGTCACGAAACAGGGGATTGAGAAACGGAGTAACCCGCTCTACCACCCGCTGCCTGCTGACCAACCTGTCAACCTGTCAACCTGCTTAACCTGTTTAACCAGATAGGCAACCCGTTTAAATGTGCTAAATACTAAGGTTGTTCACAAATATACACACATAGTATTTTTTGCCGCTCATAGAAGGAGAGGGGATGAGAGATTAGAGGACGCACAAGACAACATACAATTTGAAAGCTATAGTTACCGGCCGGAATTAGAACCTGCCACCTCCAAATGACGACGGCGCCTCGCTGCATGAACAAGTTTACTTCGACGCATGACCAACTAGTCACTCTTTGAGATAGCACCATGGGTCTCATAATTTTATATTAAACCCGCATAGGTCAAATAACAACCACACAAACACATCGGACAATAATGCTGTGTCGAGTACATCCACAAACATTTAAAGATGAGAAATTACTGTTCGGTTCAGTTTAGTACACGTATTACAATTGATTTCCTGTGTAATTATTAAGGTGAGCCTCTGTAGCGTAGTCGCTAGAGACATTCGCCTTCAGACGAGGTGTTCATGGGTTCGATTCGCAGCTGGACAAATTGTTAACAATTTACCTAGGCTCGCAGGTCGACACACCTAAAATTGGTGCCAAGAATGCCATGGAAAGCAAAGGCGATCGGTCTGATAAAGACCACATCACCCACAATTACCGATTGATCAACGAAATATGGGTCTAGTACAGTGTGCCTTATGCACTTTAAGGCTGGTAAAAGGATGCATTACTTATTTAATTACTCTGATGGCGTCAGGAGTTCCCTGTCTGGTCCTCCATTTTCTTTACTTCAGCAACAAACGTAGTACACGACATGTGTACACGTCATCGTAACCACGTCACTTTAGTATGCACTACTAGCAATATAAGTCGCGTGAGCTGCCGTTGAGTGTTTGCGCGCACACTTGTGGGGCTTTTTGTTGTTTTCCGGTCTGCCATTTCACGTGCTCATATTCCAATTGATCAACAGAGACAAATATGCCTTTCTTGTTTGCGAACAGTAACAATGTAACACGCAATGGTGCCGACGGAAATCCTTTTAAATATTACACGAAACAGCGCATTATATTCCCGTGTATAATGTTTGCACATGGAACAATACAACATGAATGAGTAATATAATATAGATGTGTTTGTTTTGGTAATATTACTAGCCTTAGTGTCTGTCTGTCTGTCTGTCTGCCTGCCTGCCTGCCTGCCTGCCTGCCTGCCTGCCTGCCTGCCTGTCTGTCTGTCTGTCTGTCTGTCTGTCTGTCGGATGTATAGTTGTTAGGACAACCTCAAAGAGAGAAAGGATACTAAGTTCCTCTTTCTCAGTGTGATAATGCCCGTTATAATTAATTTAGCTGTCACTGGTAATCTGACCATTAAAAGAACGGAAACATAAAAATACCTGGGTACAATCTTCAACTGCTCCAACATCATAAGGGAAGAAATACAAACTAGAATCAACTCTGGAAATAAGATATACTATGCACTACAACATCTACTAAAATCAAAGGCGCTATCTCGTATCACCAAAATCACAATATACAAAACACTGATCAGACCAGTTGTGCTGTATGGCTCTGAAACCTGGAGTACAACGAAAGGAGACGAAGCCTTGTTACAAACCTTTGAGAACAAAATTTTAAGACGCATTTTTGGACCCATTAGGGATACACAAAGTGGAGAGTGGAAAAGAAGAAGTAACAAAGACATTTATGATCTGTTTAAGTCCCCGCTAATCACTGGTATCATGAAGGCTAATAGACTACAATGGCTGGGGCATATAGAAAGAATGGAAGATAATAGGGAAACAAAACTCGCTTACTCTCAGGAAATAAATGACCGTAGACCCCGAGGCAGACCAAGAAGACGGTGGAGAAATAATACATGTACAGACCTACAAGCACTTGGAATCAACGACTGGCAAGAGAAGGTCCGCCAGAGAGACGAATGGAGACGGATTGTATTTGCAGCAAAGAACCTCAATGGCTCGGAAAGCTGAAGAAGAAGTCATTGGCTCAGTCCTGAGACCATAAACAGAGTTTCAGAGAACCAAGGAATACCTCCAGGAAACCAATAAAAAGTTTTCTCTGAATATCCAAAATATCCTCTGGGTGGTTCCTTGCCTCTCCTCTACCAACTAAATAATTATTAATCTAGGGTTGTTGATTTAAAACAATTTTACTACAACAAGTAAACTCTCAAAGAGAATATGACCCGTATTTTCATAATTTATTATACATAAGTGATGATATCTGGTCATACATGTCATAAAATATCAATCCAATTCACAACAAAGGTCATATATATATATATATATATATATATATATATATATATATATATATATATATATATATATATATATATATATATATATCACTATAACTATCTATGATCTTGATGCCTCGACCTTGCAGTTTCTTTAACATCAATGATAGTCCAGTTCCACAGTGCTAGTGACCATCCATCTTCCCTTGTGGTAAGTTAAGTCTGAAACTGGGTATGTGATCAGGGTGCTCTATTCCAGAGTTCTTTGATCCCTGTTGTCAATAGTTTCCTGAAATTATGTATCTTCCTGGTTTTTAGATTGTTGATTTTCCCGGTACTAATAGGATAGTGGCTCTTGGTTCTCCACCATCAGGCACAAGATTAAGTTCTCTATATTACCTGTCCTAACTGTTTAGTGGAACTTCTTGCAGGTAGTCTTTGGCCTCACTATAAAATCTGCCTCACTCAGTCAAGCTGCTACATTCTGCCAAGCTGTTACATTCACAATGCCAGGTCTGGATCTAGCCGTAACTAGCCACTACCTGAAATTTCAGAAATCAACATACATCTAATCACATCCTCAATATGATATTAGAAATGAAATGTTGTAAATTCTTAAGAACACAACAAGTGAAATCAATAAAAGGAATCTTGTTCCTAGAGAAAAATAAACATAGGAGACACGTGGTCTTTGTGTTCTCAATGAGTTATCACCAACAGAAGTGGTTGCTCTCCATCCAATCTTCCATTATAAGGTGTTCAAGGGTTAGAATAGCAGATGTGCAGTTTCATCTTCACCTATGCCTGTCATCATGGTCTCCCGGTTGAGTAATACCTTGACTGATTTGGTATTTGACAACTATGTTTACCATCCTCTTCTGTACCTATCTATGTTCTCTACATCTTCTTCTATTAAAGGAAAAGAGACTCATACATTAAGAGTTTTAAAAATCATTCCCCATTGCAATGACTATTTGCTTATAAACAATATAAGTGCATCATGGTCTCAATTCTTGTATAGTATTCAGGTGCATTCTTCTTAATTAAATGCTTCAAGGGAGAAGTTATCTTCCCTCCTCTTCTCATGGATGTATGATCATCATCATCATCATTGTTATTATAATCATGATCATCATTTTCATCATTATCATTACCATCATCATCCTTATCATTACAAGCCTCATCTTTATTACAATCATTATGATCATTGTTATTCCAATCATCATCAACATTCTCATGAGTATCATCATCATCATCATCATCATCATCATCATCATCATCATCATCATCATCATCATCATCATCATCATCATCATTACAATCATCATCTTCATTACAATCATCATTCAAGACACAATAAACTATATGTTTGTAACCTGAGTTATATGTAATACAGAGTGGTATCATTCAGGACACAGAACCATATGATTGTTACATGAGTAAATTGTAATACAGAGTGGTGTCATGCTTAAGACACAAAACCAGATGATGGTAACCTGAGTGATATATAATACAAAGTGGTGTCATGCGTCGGAGTGCACTAAATTATTAATTAGTGTATGGGTTATGCCGAAAATGTTCTCTTCTGATATACAAAACATTACACATCAAAGTGGCCTTCTATCATGAGATTGATTGCCACCTTATACTCCTCTTAGCATATATCTTCATCTCATTCATACTCATTCATCAGAAATCATTCTCATGCATGCATGTAAGATAAGTAAATATACGTATGTGATTTCCCAATGATAACTTTAAATGTTTACCACCATTGACATCACAATTAAATCTCAATCATTGCCCAATCATTCATCAGACACAATAATATCTGTATGGATGTCAATTAAGCATATGTATGTGCTTTACACATGAAAAATTCGCAGATTCAACAACAATGACATTACAATAAAATTTCAATGATTCCACAATTATTCATCAGAAATTATAATTTCCCGGATTATAATTAGTCATACTGATGTGGTTCACAAATGATACTTTCACATCTGTTTAACAATAATGAAATCACACATGAAGCACCACAGGCATGCTCTCATCAATTACATAGATTGTTCATTCATCAGAAATCATAACCATATTGGCATGTATGATAGTTAGGCATCCTAATGTGCTTTACACGTGATAAATTCATATATGCAACACCAATGAAATCATAATGGGACCTCACTCAATCCCCAGTCATTCATCAGAAATTATAATTATAGTTGCATGTATGATAAGTGGCATATTTGTGTGCCTCACAAATGATAAATCCACATGTTTAACACCAATGAAAATACATTTGACTCATCACATGGGTGCTTTCAGCTAACACACACAATTATGATCCCTATAGAAATATATTTACATCTCAGGTGCTCATGTACTTTTGTTACACATTACACTAATTTCTCTTACCAGTGTTGGCACATGTAAAATAGTTTCTACTTATTGAACTAAGTATTCTTCGCTTCCTAAATCTTAAGTTAATCACACTTCTAATCACTGCTGATGTAGTTTAACTTCTTAAGAAATAAATTGTACAACCTAGGTATAATGCTTACACATTAAATAAGTTGTTTACCTGGGAGAAAATAAAACTCACTGTAGTTTATCCTAATGTACAGTTTATCCATAACTATGATAACTGAATATAATATTTAGTTTCTACTAAATTAATTTCTTAAGGACTAATCGCGTGGCTTACAACACATTGACTATCCGACTTCTGTTTGGGAAAAGGTCATTTACTAGCGTAATATAAAATATATTTGTGTTTACCTTCATTCTTTTTGAATGGCTCCAACACATGTCAACACCAAGATGTCAGGTCCTAGGTTTGATTGGGTTTCCAAATACACTGGCTGCTGTTGGTTGGTCCGTCTTTCTCTCGACTTGCTTTTCTATCTTGCGTTTGTAGAGATTTTGAGGCTACCAATTCCCGCATTCACAGTTGGCCTTCTTCTAGGGACGACGAGTTTGTGGTATCACAATGAGACCCGTGCACAGGTCATTGCTGTTTTTATCTTAGCGTTTTCCAGTCCACGTTTTTGGCTATCCCGTCGAAAATGAGTCTGTCGTTGTAAAATTAGGATTTTAGAAGTAGGGAACAAACCAGCACTGTTGCGGTGGTAATCTTGAAATAGTATTGCGGGGAATATTCACAGTGACGTTGACGGCTTGAGAAATATATATCACACCATCCTTCCTTCCGTCTGTCTGTCCGTTTATTTATCTAGGTGAGTGTGTGTGTGCTAGTCTGTGTGTTTGTGTGTATGTGTGTGTGGGTGTGTGTTTGTATGTGTGTGGCACTACAGTTCCTTCACCTTCTCATGTGGCATCCACGATATATAGTCTAGCCAAGCCTGAAAACAGACAATAGTCTCGCTAGCTAATCTTGAAAATATGCAATAGTCTGGCTAACTAAACCTGGAAATACACAATAATCTGCCTAACTAAGCCTAGAAATGCATAACAGTCTGGCTATATAAGCCTGGAAATAGACAATAGTCTAGCTAACTAAGCCTGGAAATAGTCAATAGTCTAGCTAACTAAGCCTAGAAATAGACAATAATCTGGCTAACTAAACCTGGAAATAGAAAATAATATGGCTAACTAAGCCTGGAAATAGCCAATAATCTAGCTAAGCCTAGAAATAGACAATAGTCTTGCTAACTAAGCCTGGAAATAGACAATACTCTGGCTAACTAAGCCTAGAAATAGAAAATAATCTGGATACCTAAGCCTGGAAATAGACAATATTCTGAATAAGCCTAGAAATAGACAATAGTCTGGCTAACTAAGCCTGGAAGTAGACAATAGTCTGGCTAACAAAGTCCGGACATAGACAATAGTCTATTTTAAGACACGATCTTTAAGTCTGTGAAAGACTACATCTTCAAGTCTGTGAAAGACTACATCTTCGAGCCTGTGAAAGACAACATCTTCAAGCCTGTGAAAGACAACATCTTCAAGCTTGTGAAAGACTACATGTTCAAGCCTATGGAGGACTACTTCTTTAAGTCTGTGAAAGACTACATCTTCAAAGCTATGGAGGACTACATCTTCAAGTCTATGGAGGACTACATCTTCAAGCCTGTGAAAGACTACATCTTCAAGCCTGTGAAAGACTACATCTTCAAGCATGTGAAAGACTACATCTTCAAGCCCATGGAAGACTACATCTTCAAGCATGTGAAATACAACATCTTCAAGCCCATGGAGGACTACGTCTTCAAGTCTGTGAAAGACTACATCTTCAAGACCATGGAGGACTAAATCTGTGAAAGACTACATCTTCCAGTCTGTGAAAGACTACATCTTCAAGACTGTGAAGGGCTACATCTTGAAGCCTATGAAGGGCTACATCTTCAAGCATGTGAAGTACTACATTTTCAAGCCTGTTAAGGGGTACATCTTCACAAGCCTATGGAGGACTACATCTTCAAGACTGTGAAGGCCTACATCTTCAAGCCTGTGAAGGACTACATCTTCACAAGCCTGTGAAAGACTACATCTTCATGTCTGTGGATGATTACATCTTCAAGCCTGTGAAGGGCTACATCTTCAAGTCTGTGAAGGGCTACATCTTCAAGCCTGTGAAGGGCTACATCTTCAAGTCTGTGAAGGACTACATCTTCACAAGCCTGTGAAAGACTACATCTTCAAGCCTGTGAAGGACTACATCTTCAAGCCTGTGAAGGACTACATCTTCACAAGCCTGTGAAAGACTACATCTTCAAGCCTGTGAAGGACTACATCTTCAAGCCTGTGAAGGACTACATCTTCACAAGCCTGTGAAAGACTACATCTTCATGTCTGTGGATGATTACATCTTCAAGCCTGTGAAGGGCTACATCTTCAAGTCTGTGAAGGGCTACATCTTCAAGCCTGTGAAGGGCTACATCTTCAAGCCTGTGAAGGGCTACATCTTCAAGTCTGTGAAGGGCTGCATCTTCATACTGAGAGATTTCAAGAGCCAAAACAATTTTACATGCCTGTGAAAGAAGGGCAATCAACACGTTCCAAACTGCCATTGTATATATAACCTGCCCACTTTTAATATCTCATTGAAACGTGTTATTGTCGTCAACCTACTTTGTCTTTGTTCCCTCGCACCTCTGTATAATCTAGTCACGATCGCATAGTAGTTATCTGCTCGTTCGGTGATCATTGGTTCGAATCAGCATAGGAAAGGATTTTCAAAATCTCGGGTCCCATGTCGTCATTAGTCATTAGTCGCGGTTCCAACATCACAGCAAAGGGTCGTCCCTATTATGCTCCGTTCCCGTGCCAGTGAATATCACATACAATGTTCCTCACTGCCCCATGTGAAAAGTGGAAAAGACAGGAGTCTTGACAAACAACGGCCCGCTCAGGCACACTGTGTATAATGCCGCCGCCAGAAAGTCACCACAAAAGTCCTCTACGAAACATACAGTTCATCCTTGATGGAATAGGCAATCACTTTCCCAACCAGATGTTCACCTACAAAGTCTCGATGTTTCTATATGTTGTTGTTCCGTTTCTAGATGTTTTCAAAAGCCAGCCACACCACATTTCCTCCGAAATGCAGTTCACGCAACAAAACAAGTCCCATGTCGACCCAGTCTAAAGTGAGTACCAGAAAATGTCTCGGGGAAGTACAGGCGACTAAATATACTGACATCACAAACCGAGTACCTGGCTTTGTCTATACAAATATGGGTCTAGCTTCATACGGCCAGTCCTTAGTGCATGTGAAATGTTCCTTTATGTATTGTTATTAACACGCCATGACCATGCCTGTTAGCCGTGATATTCAACACTGCTCACTTTCTGTAATGTCTCTCCACCGATACATATTTCCCTCGCCGAATTTTTTTTTTTTTTTTTTTTTTTTTTAATTGGTTGTCTTTCCGTTTTTTTTTTTTTTTTGCATTAGAATACACATTTTGTTTATCACTTCGATCTTACACTGCCTTAATTAGTTTCTCAAGTCCCATTTGTGTATTTTACTAGTAGAAGTCGGCGTTGCTGAGAGGTTTAACACACTTAAACTGGCATGGTGGAAAGGTCCCACTGCGCGGTTGGGCTTAAATTTTGACTTCTCGTTCAGAAAACAATGGCAACCTTTTTCTACTTATAGTCCATGCCCTGTGGCGTTGGTGACCATGTATGTCCACAACCGCTTGCAATACGTCCGCAACACGGGCCTGCGTGCCCAATTCTTAACCCTGTAATAATAAAGTTTTTTTGTTCGTTCGTTCGTTCTGTCTCTTGTTCTGCCAATCATTTCTGAAACCTATGTTCCTCCAGGCATGATGTCAAACTGTCCAGTATCTTCTCTCTTGGTCTATTCCTCTACTTCTCTCCCCCTCCCTCCCTCGCCCCAAGTTTGACTGTTATGGCGACATACTACAGCTTTTCTCGTCTCATGACAAGCCCAACATGACACGGTAAACTACTGAGTGTAAAATAGTCTAATATATCACAAACCGCCATTAGGAGCTGGGGTTCGTTGTAGAGTCGTTTATATACTTCTTCCAGATGACCAATTGTGGGATATCGTTGTTTCATATGGGGGGGGGGGGGAGAGATAAATACAGACAGAGGACAGACAGACAGACATGTGTGCGCACAAACAAACGCACACATGGAGAGAAACAGAGTGAAAGAGAGAGACATGAGACAGGCAGACAGACTGGCAGACAGACAGACTTGCAGGCACACACAAACACCCACACACACACACACACACACACACACACACACACACACACACACACACATAAACACGGAGAAAGAACATATATGAGGCGGCTTCAAATGAAAACCTTAAATATGTTTTCCTGAATATATTCTCAAAAAGTACAGAACACATGTATAATTTTCGATGTAGTCAAATCTGCGTTCAATCCAAGTCCTCCAGCGCCGTATAGTGCTTGGATTCTTGTAGAAAGACATTCTCTGGGGTCACTACTAGGTGTGCCTGGTCCGGTCGTGAACAGACTGCCACAGAAGTCACGCCGTTTTAAAACTTCCTACTTCATGCATACGCTTGCTGGACTGACAGGCATGCATCACCATACTGGACCTTCATTCGTCGATGAATTTCTATAGGTTTCAATCCTTCACTGATTTAAAAAAGAAAAAAAGAAAAAAAAGAACGGATAACAGAACGTTGCTCCTCTTTGGTGCATGTCAAAAGTGGGGCGGCCATCTTTAAACTGTCCTTGTGATGTCACCATGTTTCTCTGCACCGTGATGTCACGTGCTAAACACTCTTGACATCCTTTACAACAATATTGACAGGTTACAAGACAATGGCTTCGTTATTGTAATTTCCACCACACTTTTAAAGTTTTTATTTGAAACTCCCTCGTAGAAACACACATATACACATATTCACACACACACACACACACACACACACACACACACACACACACACACAAACCGATAGAAAGAGTGAGAGAGCGAGCAGACAGACATATGGGCAGGCAGGCAGACACAGTCACACGAACATACGTACATACATATACGTACACATTTACGGACATAGGCAGATGGGGAGAGAGAGAGATCAGACAGACAGACAGACAGACAGACAGACAGACAGACAGACAGACAGACAGACAGACAGACGGACGGACGGACGGACGGACGGACGGACGGACGGACGGACAGACAGACAGACAGACAGACAGACAGACAGACAGACAGACAGACAGACAGACAGACAGACGGACGGACGGACGGACGGACGGACGGACGGACGGACGGACGGACAGACAGACAGACAGACAGACAGACAGACAGACAGACAGACAAGGACACCGAACACTTGATTAGAATCCAAATTCCCCCATCCAGTATCAGTTTCCAAATAACGTTATGTCAAAGTGCGTCATCTAAGAATTTAAAAGAGGACGGGAATCCAGTAAAATCCTAAGTTTGCTTTGGCAGAGCAACTCAGATACACTTCCAGTGGCGTAGATACGCTATCACATTTGGGGGACTCCAGAATAACTTTCATAAACTCTATGGTAACGCTAATAATACGGTTATCAACGCCACTGTCCGTACGTGATGCTAATATTCAGCGTACGGTTTTGTAACCGGATATTAACGCTATATCCATGACCGCGGCTCGTGTAGCAACACGTTTCTTGCATCTGTGAGATATGGAGAGGGCTGCCACATGTACGATTAATGAAATAACTGACGGTGTTAAGGTAACACAATACACCTGTGCGATTTTTTGTTGTTCTTGTCTGTATTTTCGCCTGTGTCATCTGTTTCTTTTATTTCTCTCAGATGCTCTAATTTCGGTAATGTGTCACACAAACGCATACAGGCGACTTATTTCAGATGTTATTTATGAGCATTCCATATCTTTATCTCCCTCTCTTACTCTGCCTCTCTCACTCTCTTTCTCTTGGTGTGTGTTTTCTCTCACTCTCTTTAGCTCTCTGGGGGTCGAGGCTCTCTCTCTCTCTGTCTCTCTCTGTCTCTCTCTGTCTCTCTCTGTCTCTCTATCTCTACCTCTCTCACTCTCTCTCTCTCTCTCTCTCTCTCTCTCTCTCTCTCTCTCTCGTCACCGGTCCACGATTCACACCCCCACAGACACTCCCCCCTCCACTTCCACTGCAGCACTCCCGCCATCTCTCTAGAATTTCTGCACGCTCGGTCAGGGCATCTCCCAACCTGTGACAGTCAACATTTAATTGAGGATGAACATCTCTTGTCAACAACCTCATCTCCTTGAACATTTCGCAATCAAGGAGATGAAGTTGTTGACAACTTACAGTATTATATTCACCTTGGATAAACATTTAAACATGTCTTGCATTTCTTTGCTTCGCTTGTGATGGCTTTGGCTCCTGCTTCAAGTGCTCGTCTTTTTTCTGCTCATTGACCCCCCCCCCCCCCCGCTCCCCTCCCCCCCCATGAAGCACAGGCTCTCAACCAATTGAAGCCAAGCTTTCCTATTCTTTGCTGTGTCTTTTAGCTTCCTTCACGCCCCCCCCCCCCATATTATGCGTCTCTGTCTCCAGTTCTATTCTACGT
>OY992878.1:24921940-24976940 GCA_963921405.1 Cepaea hortensis | reverse complement strand
CAGATCCCTCAGGTAAGGGTCGTATACGCGCCCGGACCACTGGGCCCGTGCACCTGTCAAACGCAAGTGTTTGGACCTTGTAAGCGTGTACTACCGTCAGACTACCCGCCTGACTCGTGCGGCTCCCGCGACCAACGAGAGTAGGCCCGCCGGAGATATTGCTCGTCTGCTGCGAGCAAATCTCCCTGCCTGCCACTGCGGATCTTGCGAACAGCGAGGATAGGCCGAAGTAAAGAAACGATAAAAGTAGTGGTATTTCAATTTCACTTGCGCTTCCACCTATTCTACACCCTTTATGTGTCTTCACAACATCGGACTAGAGTCAAGCTCAACGGGGTCTTCTTTCCCCGCTGATTCTATCAAGCCCGTTCCCTTGCTGATTCTACCAAGCCCGTTCCAAGGAGATCTCATTTGACTACATACAACAAAACGTGACGACAGGACGTGAAGAACAAAAAGATGAAAACATGAAAGCAATGAAGAGAAAATGAAAATTTGAAAAAAAAATATTCATACTTACAAGGAATGGGCGAAATCGCAACGCCGTCTGACAGCACTTCTCCAAGCCACCACAGATGGAACCGAAAGGAAAGTGATTTAATTAACACTAATGCCGGTCATTTGTCATAATATTGTCACGATAAGACACTCGTTACGTTTTATTACAAAGTGAGTAGTGAGAACTAACTAAGTGGACAACGTGTGCATCAATGTCACCTAAGAAACTGCCAAGTGGAATGGAGCTATTCGAATAAATAATTAACTTAAACAGTATTAACAACCTAAGGGATAACACCCGCAAACAAGTTAAAGCAACATTTTTTTAGAGCAAACAGTTTTTCTACAGCAACTCATGGATGTGAGTCATAGACCATTTCGCTATCACTAGAAGAAGAAAATTTGGGCTGTTGAGCTCAAGTGTTCCAGAACAATTATTAGAAATGGGCCGATTGGAAGGAACAGTTTGGAAACCGGTCACGTGATTTCTAGGGACAATACGTTTCGCATGTTGTTTAACACACTAACTGGACGCATGTTAAAGCTGGCTGAAGCGACCGCCGTTAATTTACAGAAGCCAATTTTGTGCACACAGAAAGACAAGATAGTCAGTTTAAAATTACCGTGGTAGACAAATGAAATTACTGTGTGGATTTGTGTGATGTATATTTCAGCTGGAATGATTTATCTAATTACTTTAGTTTATGTTGTGTGATTTTTGCAGTATGTACCTGACGAGATGCAGCGAAATATGGCAGGCAATAAATCGTAAAATCTATTGTTTGTGTCTTTGTTATTGAAATTATTAGAATATCATATGTCAATAAGTAAAAATACCGGCATTCCATAAGACCTGGATGTCGAAGAAAACTGGCTCATAAGCGGCATCGTGGGTCGGTAACTATAGCTTTCTAATTTTGTTGTCTGGTGCGTCCTCTAGTCTCTACTTCCTTCGTCTCCTTCTGTGAGCGATAAACAATACTATGTGCATTCATTTATGTAACTGTCTCGGAAACTAAAGTCCGGTGGCCATATCAAACATCACAGTTGTCTGGAAAGAAAAGTCCTGAAAGGCGTGTTTCCTTAGAGCGAGGCATGGGTCGACAGGAGCGAACACGGATACAGAAAGCATTGCAGACACTTTGGGGATGCGGGTGCATCAGGGGAAAGGGGATTTTAGAAACTCAAACTTATAAAGATATATTGCTTGCTTGCTTGTGTTCGTTGGCTTGAGCTCCAACGTGAAGTCCTGTATGTCGGATGAAGGCATCCTGTTGTCCAACATCAGTGTGATGTCATACAGGACCTGAGGTTTGCGTGAGTATCCATTGTCCCATGTCTGGCTTATTGGTGTGCAGACTGGTGGTTCCTCGCCGTACAGGCAGACACTCTCCGACTTCGGAGGAATCGGCGATCCTACTGACTTTAGCCATGACCCCGAAGGGACCTGTTGCCCAGGACGCTCGACAAGGACGCGTCAGTAGGTCTTGGCCAGTATATAACCCGGCCCTGGTGCCTTGGAAACACCTCTGCGTCCCATAAAGATATATTGAAGAACGCCAATGGCTCAAGAGAGGTTTAGTGATCTATGACTGTTGGCTATAGATAAGGAATTATGTGAAAGTTTTGAATTATCATATTTAATTGACGAATTGGCAAATAGGAAAGCAAGAAGAGTGAACTTCTATGGATACATACATTTTCTTAAGTGATGGTACACTGCTTCTTGTGTTCGCTAGCTGTGAACTCCAGCGTGAAGTCCTGTGTGTCGAATGAAGACATCCTGTTGTCTGTCTCATGTCTGGCTTATTGGTGTGCAGACTGGTGGTTCCTCGCCGTGCAGGCAGATACTCTCCGGCTTTGGAAGAATCAGCGATCCTACTACGTTAGCCAGGACCCCGAAGCCCCGAAGAGGCCTGTTGTCCAGGACGCACAACAAGGACATGTTAGTATGTCTTGGCCAGTTTAGAACCTGGCCCGGGTGCCCTGGAAACACCTCTGCGTCCCAGTGATGGTACATATGTATGACATTTGAGTTTAGTTTTGTTTTTATATAATTATTTTTTTTTAAATATGTGTACACAGTTTAACCCCTTTTAACTAGAAAGAATAGTAAAAAGAATGTCACCTGTGCCGGGGGGGGGGGGGTAGATTATAAATCTATAGTCTGTCCGGAAATTTATGCCGTCATTCAAGATCAATTATTTTGAAAACTATCTGTTGCATCGTTATGAAATTTTTCCAGCCGTCTTATATTTACCCCCACCCAAGGAATATGTCTTTGATAGGTCCAAAAACAACTTAAATCATTAAAAGCGGCATCATTCCTTTGATGTTTTGCTTAACAACTAGTGATTTCTTGTTAAAAAAATTATGTTTACGGTAATGAGGACCTGCAAATTCAGATGACAAACAAAGGCGTATCTGGATTCGTATGGGAGTGGGTGCAATCAAAGAAGTAGCTCACAGTCGACAGAATCGGCTGCATTGCACCGGGTTTTTATCCCATATGGCTCAGTTTCTTTCCGCAGCGCGGAAAGCGTCGCACAAAGCACGAACTCCGTAGCTCCAGCGACGACCCTCGGCAGTCTCCGAATAAAATGAATGACGCGGCCCGGACAGACAGACAGATAGGTAGGTAGGTAGGTAGGTAGGTAGGTAGGTAGGTAGGTAGGCAGAAAGATAGGTGGATGGATGGCTGGCTGGCTGGCTGGCTGAGTGGGTGGATCGGTCGGTCGGTCGGTGGGTGGGTGGGTGGGTCGGCAGGCAGGCAGGCAGGCAGACAGACAGATAGATTAGATAGATAGATAGATAGATAGATAGATAGATAGATAGATAGATAGATAGATAGATAGATAGATAGATAGATAGATAGATAGATAGATATCGGTAGGCCGGTCGGTTAGTGGGTGGGTGGGCAGGCAGGCAGGTAGGCAGACAGACAGACAGACAGATAGATTAGATAGATAGGACAGACAGATAGATTAGATAGATTGATATCGGTAGGTCGGTCGGTCTGTCGGTGGGTGGGTGGTCGGGCCGGCAGGCAGATAGATAGATAGATAGACAGATAGATAGATAGATAGATAGATAGATAGATAGATAGATAGATAGATAGATAGATAGATAGATAGATAGATAGATAGATAGATAGATAGATAGATAGATAGATAGATATCGGTAGGTCGGTCGGTTAGTGGGTGGGTGGGCCGGCAGGCAGGCAGACAGACAGACAGACAGATAGATTAGATAGATAGAACAGACAGATAGATTAGATTAGATAAATAGATAGTAAGATAGATAGATAGATAGATAGATAGATAGATAGATAGATAGATAGATAGATAGATAGATAGATAGATAGATATATAGATATCGGTAGGTCGGTCGGTCTGTCGGTGGGTGGGTGGTCGGGCCGGCAGGCAGGCAGGCAGATAGATAGATAGATAGATAGATAGATAGATAGATAGATAGATAGATAGATATCTGTATATAGATATCGATATATAGATAGATCTGTATATAGATATAGATATATAGATAGATAGATAGATAGATAGATAGATAGATAGATAGATAGATAGATAGATAGATAGATAGATAGATATCGGTAGGTCGGTCGGTCTGTCGGTGGGTGGGTGGTCGGGCTGGCAGGCAGGCAGGCAGGCAGATAGATAGATAGATAGATAGATAGATAGATAGATAGATAGATAGATAGATAGATAGATAGATAGATAGATAGATAGATAGATAGATAGATAGATATCGGTGGGTCGGTGGGTCGGTGGATGGGTCAGCCGACCGGCAGACAGACAGACAGACAGACAGACAGACAGATAGACAGATAGATAGATAGATAGATAGATAGATAGATAGATAGATAGATAGATAGATAGATAGATATCTGTCGGTCGGTCGGTCGGTATGTGGGTGGGTGGGCCGGCAGGCAGGCAGACAGACAGACAGATAGATTAGATAGATTAGATTAGATAGATAGATAGATAGATAGATAGATAGATAGATAGATAGATAGATAGATAGGTAGATAGATATCGGTACGTCGGTCGATCGGTCGGTGGGTGGGTGGGTGGGCCGGCAGGCAGGCAGACAGGCAGACAGACAGACAGACAGACAGACAGACAGACAGATAGATAGATTAGATAGATAGATAGATAGATAGATAGATAGATAGATAGATAGATAGATAGATAGATAGATAGATAGATAGATATCGGTAGGTCGGTCGGTCTGTCGGTGGGTGGGTGGTCGGGCTGGCAGGCAGGCAGGCAGATAGATAGATAGATAGATAGATAGATAGATAGATAGATAGATAGATAGATAGATAGATAGATAGATAGATAGATAGATAGATAGATAGATAGATAGATATCGGTGGGTCGGTGGGTCGGTGGATGGGTCAGCCGACCGGCAGACAGACAGACAGACAGACAGATAGACAGATAGACAGATAGATAGATAGATAGATAGATAGATAGATAGATAGATAGATAGATAGATAGATAGATAGATAGATAGATATCTGTCGGTCGGTCGGTCGGTATGTGGGTGGGTGGGCCGGCAGGCAGGCAGACAGACAGATAGATTAGATAGATTAGATAGATAGATAGATAGATAGATAGATAGATAGATAGATAGATAGATAGATAGATAGATAGATAGATAGATAGATAGATAGATATCGGTAGGTCGGTCGGTCTGTCTGTTGGTGGGTGGTCGGGCTGGCAGGCAGGCAGATAGATAGATAGATAGATAGATAGATAGATAGATAGATAGATAGATAGATAGATAGATAGATAGATAGATAGATAGATAGATAGATATCGGTAGGTCGGTGGGTCGGTGGATGGGTCAGCCGACCGGCAGACAGACAGATAGACAGATAGATAGATAGATAGATAGATAGATAGATAGATAGATAGATAGATAGATAGATAGATAGATAGATTGATTGATTGATTGATTGATTTCCACCAGAAACCGGGCCTTGTCAGCTAGTTTATTTATATAATCACGTTACATGAAAGAACCCACATTTGGAGACGCCTCTGAATCTTCGCGCTGTTTGTTTGAAAACGAAAGTCACGTGAAAATTTTGAATAATTTGGGTCGAATCTTGGGGAAGCTGTAAAACTGTTAAAATCATGGTCGTAATCTTTAAGTCATAATTAATATACCGTATATAAGCTAACTTTAAAATCTGCTGTAAAATCTCCAGAACAAAAATTTGTTTGTTGGGTGGACATAATGATAACGTTATATACTAAATCTCATCATTTTATCTCAGCCCGTTACTGAGATATTGAATTTTATATTGAGGCAACAAAAAAAAAACACACTATAATAGCAGATTTACTTGTACATCGGAACCGGCTGTCAAACATCTGTGGCACGCAGACGGTTACCCAGAACTGGCACTGTACACATACACACACACGGAGAGAGAGAGAGAGAGAGAGAGAGAGAGAGAGAGAGAGAGAGAGAGAGAGAGAGAGAGAGAGAGAGAGAGAGAGAGAGAGAGAGAGAGAGAGCAATAAACATGATCCCATTTGCTTAATGTATTCTCTTGATCTTATCCCCGTGTCTTTTCTGTGTATTTTATTAACCCTCCCGTCTAGATTCCAATTATTTATACGTAGTGTTCCCATGAATAGATTCCCTTGCCGTCGACTGCTGAAAGGGCGGGAGTTGTGTGGCGCGTATTGTATGAACAGACGGACATAACCTCTATGGTGTCAAGCTTGCGGATCCCATTCAGTTAGCAGTCTATTGTTATCATAAATGTATGCGTATAATGTTGCTTCACAAAATATTGCATACCATCCCTGGAGACGGCAAACGACAAAATATGCGTTGTGGGCTTAAGCACAAACGGACAAGCGAACGCTGTTTGGACCGAAATATAGCTGTCTTTATCTAACTGGCTGTTTTCCTGTGTCTACTGTCCCAGCAATGTGGGTGTGTAATATTATGGAAGTATGGGTGCTTTTTGTTGGTGCGCGAGGTAATTATTCAACAATGGAGGAGGGATGTGGAGAGAGAGAGAGAGAGAGAGAGAGAGAGAGAGAGAGAGAGAGAGAGAGAGAGAGGTGGGGGGAGGGGGAATTCAATGCAATCGCAGTAACATAAATTATGCATTAAATCTTTACTGACATTGTGAGGCAAGAACCGACGCCACAACACTCCGGACATCCCCATTCGCTCTGTGTCCTCATCTTTACAACAAGCGAAGAGTCCCAACACTGACAGCACCAGCTGCAGTCTGATTATGTATCCGCCTGGCCTTTCCTCGGAGTACCGAGTGTCGGTTAGCTCCTCTAATCACTCCCTGTCGCGTCATTCTCTCCAGGCATTAATACTAATCTGTCCTGACATAATTATATGATCCCAAAGAACTCTGATCACATCTACCTTATCATGACATACCTCCCTCCCCCCTCTGCCAGCGGTGCATACCCAACCAATCTGTTCCCCTGCTCGTTTCCCAAGGCACCTGTATGTCCTGGAGAAAAGATCCATCGGATTCTCCCTTTCTTTAATTGTTGCATGCTACTCTACAGGAAGCATACTCTGTGATTCCGTTACAATCACGGCATGCATTCTGTTTGTCCTCCAGCCAGCGAAACGCCGCAGTGACTGCCTCCACCTCCACTCTCACACTGATTGGGGGAGTTAAAATATAAATGGACAGATAACATCAAGATGTGGTCGAGGTACAGCAGAATGTTTGGCGAAAGCTGAGGACAGAATCTCATGAACATCCATTACCGCCAACCATGACTGTGGGGGTGGCACTGGGTGACGATGATGATCATCATGATGACTTCCAAATGTTCTTAAAAAGCCGCGTGTTTGTTAGACATGTGGCAACTTCATTACGGAGGTCGGCTGTAATGTCTCCAGTACGCTGTCATTCGTCCTTTTGCGCTGTGCTGAATATGATGGAGATGCTGAAATTTAAGCTGAAAATTAAATAAAGAGAAACAAAGACGTGCTTGTGTACACAATTTATGAGTTTTTCTTTCTCAGAATAATTCTAGGAACGAATGTCATGGTGGAGAAAGAGGTGAAACGCTATGATATTGTCCAATATACCTTAGTCTGAAGCCCAGAGAGTAAAAAGAAACAATGAAAGACGTAAAAACTAGCGGAGGAGTAGAAACAGAAATTAACAATATGGACATGAACATGGCTGCATGGAATAGCTAAAGATACGGGGTGGGGACGCTTGGACGGAGTTGATTGAGGTCCTAAACTCCAATGAGAGATAAGAGGTCACAAGAAGAAGAAGAAGAAGAAGAAGAAGAAGAAGAAGAAGAAGAAGAAGAAGAAGAAGAAGAAGAAGAAGAAGAAGAAGAAGAAGAAGAAGTAGTAGTAGTAGTAGTAGTAGTAGTAGTAGTAGTAGTAGTAGTAGTAGTAGTAGTAGTAGTAGTAGTAGTAGTAGTAGTAGTAGTAGTAGTAGGAGTAGCAGCAGCAGCAGCAGCAGCAGCAGCAGCAGCAGCAGTATTAGTAGTAGTAGTGGCTGTTAAAAATACTGAGCGAGTCAAAAGGGACTGGGGTTACAGAGACGTCGAAACTGACCAAGACCTAGCTTTATCTTCACCTCCAGACATCTTGGAAACAGATACTTGTCTGGCTAAGAAAAGGCCTATACGTGCTTTGCACTGTCGGTGAAGCTTCCTAGGGACTGCAGACTTTGTCCCCTGCAAGGGTTATAGCCATTTCTCGACATGATGGTAGAAAACCATATTGTCTTGTACACACCGAATGGGTTATCGTGAAAGTGCTTAGGATAATGATAATTCTTGTTCACCTGGATGAGATCAGGTCCAGACGAAGACCAGAGATCGCCAGTACTACATAGGAAGGCCTATGGGAACGTACGAGGTAGGTCAGATTTTCCAACCGAAGAGAGGAGGGAAATCACACGTCAGGGAAAGGAGAATAGTGAAACATTCGCTAGTAACCCAGTTCAGAAGGGGTGGGTAACGCCGGGAAAGACGAGAGATACCCAGGACTTCAACCGATGATTGGCTGACCAGATCCAATATCGCCCGAGATGGTCCTGGAAGCAAAAGTCCAGGAGTTTTGGGGAAGACGATTCTGTCCAACGAGGACGATACTGCAAATCCCCAGATGCAAAGCCTGGGGAAACCAAGAGGATATGGAGACAGTGTTACAGTCAGGATGGGACAATCCGTCTGTATTGTGAGCCGTCACTTACGCAAGTCGAAAGTAGGTCGACCGAACGTACAGGGGCGATGTGCCAACACTAGTGTCTGTCATAAGGAGGATATAGGCTGTCAGTGAGATCGCCTAATTGAGGGAGAGGTGATACATTTGAGGGTACCTAGAGACCATCAACATTAGGTGGGTGGAGGCATCTCCGGGAAACGGAAACCTTGAAAAAGGGATTCCCAGATACAATTGTATGGACGCCAGAATGTGAAGTCGCCTACAGTCAGTTGAAGGAAGCCTTGGTGAATAAGCCAGTTCTACAGCTTCCCGACCTTTCAAAACCTTTGTGCTAAGATCAGATGCGAGTGGGATTGGAATTGGGGCAGCCTTGTTACAGGAAGGGAGAGATGACGCTTCGGTTTTGAAACCAGTGGCATACGCCAGTAAGAAACTTCTCCGGGCGGAAAAGAATTATTCTACAGTGAAGAGAGAATGCTTATCACTCGTATGGGCCGTGCAAAAATTTCAGCCATATTTGTATGGAGTGCAGTTTCGGGTCCAGTCGGATCATCAACCCTTGATGTTCCTAGCTACCTCTCAGAAGCTCAACGCCCGGTTAATGCGGTGGTCTTTGCTGCTGCAGTCGTACAACTTCACCGTGGAGTATATTCCGGGTAGGGAGAATGTAGGAGCGGATTTCCTGTCTAGACACCCAACTCCTGTGGAAGAAGAGTAGGTTGATGAAAACCATCAGGATTAAACCTCCAGGGAGGAAGAGTCGACGCGGTCAACTCTCTTAATAGGGGGACTATGTCATGAGATGGCTAGCAGGTGTCGCTCCTAATGGATTAAACGACAGAAACAGTTGTGGTGAGAAGTTGACGCTCCTGTAATTTTCAAAGGACAGCGATCGTTACTTTAAACACTAGCCGTACTTAGTGGAGACGGAAGCGAAGTCCCGTGGGGAACGGAGGATTGTTGACCGGTAAAGTTCAAAAACCAGAGTGCATATTTGAAGTAACGGAGAAGTAGGTCGCATGACCACGAGAACACTCGTCGAGATGAACGGAGAATCGCCGATGCCCAGAAAGATCGTTTATCTCCAGTAAGTTAGGAGCATGATCAAACAGTTGGATCGCGTTGAAATACTGTGAACGGAATCCTTTGTACAAAGGAAAAACAACGATATGCCGGGAGATCGTCTTTGTCAAGGAAGGTGGTCAGTACAGTTGTATGGAGATCAAACGACAAGGAAAAAGAACAGAGGCTGATGGGTTAAGAGAAAAACAAGTGACGTAGTTCTTCTTCTTCTTCTTCGTTCATCCGGAGTTTTTTTCAGGACGTGATTGCGTTGTGCCTGTTTACAGCAGAGCTGCGTTCTTGCGCCGTTAGGCCGACACATCCGACTTCTGCGGGCATTTGTTGACCGGGTTAACCTTCCCGGGAAGTGACGTAGTTCAAGCAAATAACTGTGGACTGAAAGAAGTTTTAAGATGAGTTGAAGATTGCATTTAAGACCAGCGGGTGTGGATTTAATTCAGTGCCGTAATAGAAAATATATCACAGAGTCTAGATTGTGTAAAGACAGCCAGCCCTGTCCCTTCATGGAAATTAAATGATTTACTTCTAGGCCTGAATAAGATTAAATAAGGTTCACTTGAAATGGAAAGTTTTACAAATCTGAACAGAGGAAATTGGACGTACTCTCGTGAAGAAAATAAAGGATCTCAAATTGTAAAATCTGTTTAACAAGACGGTCAGTCAAGTGTGGGGTAAAAAGGAACACTAACTGCATCACCCTCCGTGAGATGCTCAATGAAGGTGTTTAATACCAATAGCAAATGACGAACAGAAATATTTACGATAAACCATACAGAAAGGAAAAAACGTGCATTAACATTTTTCCATGAGTGACAAACTGCAGTGGAAAGACTATATGTGGTTGAATCGGTGTTTATCTTCTTTAATACGATGAATATATTACCGACTGTCAGAGCCTAACATGGGATAGCTATGCAGCAACATCGTTACGACACCCGGCGGACAAGAATTGTCGGCTGGCAAGATTGTTACCTGACACGCGACCAGCGGTCAGGCTGACGACAAGACGCACGCATGCCACGTGACGCCACTAGAGGCGGTCAGCAAGTTGCGCGCTAGCGACAGACCGAGCTGGGACCTGAGACTGGAAGGACGTGTGCGGTGAAAGCAAGGCGTTTGTGTGGATCTCTGTGGGTGAAAGCCGAACGACTGTCATCTTGAGCGTCAGACTTGTGAGCTGTATTGTGGTTGTGAGCGTCGTGAGTTATATATTGTATATTGTTGTAATCATCGTTCTGTATTTAATATGGCAATAAATCCATAAAACGTTGTGTCGTTGAGTCTTACGTCGAATCATGTTATACTTGTACTGTCTCACACGTGTTAGCCCAACGAGCCAATTCTAAGGTCCTGACATGTGTGGACGTGGGTTGCTCGTCCTTGTTTAAGAACCTAATACATGTAGACGTGTGTTGCTCGTCTTTGTTTAAACCATACGTCATTAACGATTTAAAACTATAATTCTTGAACTTGTAAAATTTGTCAAGGTTATAGTTATGTAACTGTGATCGTAAAAGTCTCATTGTGATCCATTACTACATTGTTTAAATATGTGTAAAACCATTTGTAAACGTACAGTACATATTGTTTAATCCTGTAAGCGTGTAAAACATTTGTGATTTGTGAAACTTGTCACCGTTTGACCTTGTCGACATTGTGATTTTGTCGCCATTTTGACCTTGTCGCCATCTTGTAAACTTGATGTCTATGTCCTTACTGAATGTCATCGTGATGTAAGTGATGTGTCATCAATGTTATTGAGTGTTCAAATACAGATAAATTGTCTTTGTGCATTGAGTTTGTGGAACGCAAAGAGTTTTGGAAAGAGTGTAACTTCTGTTGAGAAAAACACTGTTGACGGACAAACTTACGACATACAATTATACTTGACGCCATCCAAACCTAATCAACACTTAGTGACTTGCAGGCACACACCAACAAATAGACGCTAACTTATTTTCTTCCAAAAACAAAGCAGGTTTTTTCCGTACCATCCATAACCTTGCCGTAGAGGTCATTAGTAGTTCCGAAGTAACGACCCTACAGTTTCTAGCCCGATTGTCCAACCATTCTTCACCGTATCCAGGGCACTTGAGTATATTTTTCTATACTTTAACCTTACGTATGCAATAGTAGGCACGCATCGTATAGTAAAATAAATTGTAAATTGTTTATTACTAACCATTTATAACATATTTTGTGTGGCTGATTTTCATTGACGTATTTTCCCCATCATGTCGTCATTATTTGATTTCATCGATATGGGTATTAAATTGCATCTAACAGGTGATGAATTAACAAAATGGAGCGAGAACAAATACGCTGAATACCTGCTGGTACAGGAGAAAAATAATGAACGCGAAGAAAGAGCAGCGGAGAGAGCTCTAAAACAAGCAGAAATGGCTGCCAAGCAAGCAGAGATTGAAACAGCATTAAAGCAAGCCGAAGTAGAAATGGCTGCAAAGACAAAGCAAGCTGAGATAGACAGTGAACTTAAGAAAGCAGAAATAGCAGCTCAGAGTAAGAAAGAAGAACTAGAGTTACAGTTGAAAATGAAACAACTTGACACTGAGACTGCGATGAATAAAGAGTCAAAGAAATCTGAAAGACTGGAAAAAGAAAACCAGTATAAGAAGTATCAAGGTATCGTACGTAACTATACCTCGGGTGACTGCATAGCAGCCTTTACTCAAAATTTTGAGACTTTAATGGAACATTACCAGGTTCCACTTTCTGAATGGAATATTCTATATATGAGGAGTCTATCTGGGGAACCTCTTAAAGTCATTGAAACCATCCCCAAAGACCTCAGAAAAGAGTACCATTATATTAAATCTAAGATAATGGCACATTTCATGTTAGACGAGGCAGGTTACAGAGAACAATTCAGTAAATTGAGTCCAAAATCAACTCAAACGTTCTCTGACTACCTCTGTTTAGTCCGAGATGTTTTCAGCAAATGGACTTCAGCAGCCAAAATTAACAAAAGTTATGATAGATTAGAAGATCTCATCATTCGAGATAAAATCATTTCTTCTATCCCATCATCGTTTTCTAAGTTCTTACAGGAGAATGAATGCACAAGTGTGGAAGAAATTGAAAGACGTGGGTCGGCCTATTACACGGCCAACAAACAGTGCTTTGCCACTGAAGCTACTGACAGTAACTGGGTAGCAGCGGCCAACTATGAGAAAAACTATAGTAGGCAAAAACCAAACAGGCCTACCTCTGAGAAATTTAGACATTGCATTCACTGTAAATTTTCTCACCATTTGAACGAGATGTGCGATAAAAACCCAGGGTACCAAACATACTTGCAAAATATGGTAAACAGACAAGACAAAGAGCGTAAATCGTTCAAAAGTTTACGTAAATGTTTTCTCTGCAAGGCTTACGGGCACCATCGCATGGATTGTAGAGGCAGGCATATGACCAACAAAGCCAATGCCGCCTTGTTCGATAGCTCAGCGTCAGAAGACGAAAATCCAGAGAAACATCCTGTGAATGCAGCACAGGCCTGTGATGTATTTAGTGCTAACAAATGCACTGTCTGTAACACCTTCTATGAAGATGGTATCTTAACATGCGGGCACGCCATCCCTATTGCCAATGAGGAAGCTAACTTGGTAATAGACTCAAAAGGCAGATTAGACATCCATCACGGGTATGTTAATGGCAAGTTTGCTACAGTACTTCGCGACACCGGAAGTACACTTATTGGCCTGAAAACAACATTCATAACGCCTACAGACTATACAGGCAGGCACATTACATGTAGAACATTTTCAGGCAATATTGAGAAATATCCATTAGCATGGGCATACATTGAAACACCTTTCCTCACCGGGAAAGTAAAGTGCGCCGCACTTATAAACCCAGTGTGCGATATAATCATAGGAAACTTACCTGAGGTGAATGACAAACCTCATAACCATGACATAACATCACTATGTATTGATGATAACACGACATCACCACCAAATGTCATCATTGAAAATGTCATATCACCTATTGAATGTATGTTAACTAATGCAGCACTAAGTTCTCATCACATCATTAACGATATCATTCCATCATCATCTGATGTCATTGAGTGTGTGAACGCAGTAACAAGAGCTACTGCTAGAGTGCAAGATGAAAGTAACCAAACTGAGGCTATACAAATGCTTAGCCCAGAATTACCACCTAATGACTCTACTCCAGTACTTAAACCCATATCATCATTCTTATATGTAACATCATTGCGTGAAAGGATTATTAAATCATGTGAAATTGCTAAAAATGCACTAAAACTATCTGGTGCTACTTACAGACAGTACGCAGACAAAGGTAACAGGACTATAACATTGACACCTGGACAGGACGTTCTACTACTACTACCTAGTGACAGACAGCTACTGACTGATTCTTGGCAGGGACCTTTTAAAGTGACAAGACAAATCTCACCTGTAGACTACGAAATCCTAATAAAAGACAAATACAAAATATTTCACATAAATATGCTAAGACCATACCACAACAGAGACAACGAACAAGACGATACGACAGCTTGCACCGTGATAATAGATCACGAAGATGACGATTCTAGCGACGAGATTCCAACACCTACATTAGACACGACAAACTGCTTGAATGAGATCAAGAACAATCCAAACTTAAGTCAAGCAGAGACAAACAGTTGCAAACAGTTGATACAACAGTACAACACCATCTTTTCCGACAACCCAGGACAAACAGAATTAGTACAGCATCACATCACACTCACATCAAACACACCCATAAGATGCAGACCATACACAATACCATTACATTACAAAGAACAATTACATCAAGAAATCATCAACTTAGAAAAAAACAACATCATCAGACGATCCTTATCAGACTTCTCTTCACCCATGGTCATTGTACGCAAAAAGGACAACACAATACGACTTTGCATCGACTACAGAAAACTGAACAAAATAACTGTTTTAGATCTTGAACCAATGGCAAACACTGACGATCTTCTGACAGAACTGACTGACGCTAAGTTCTTTACGACGCTTGACATGTCTAAAGGTTACTGGCAGATAGCTGTACATGAAGACAGCAGACATCTAACAGCTTTTGCCACGCCTTGGGGACTGTACGAATGGTGCAAACTTCCATTTGGGCTAGTCAATGCCCCAGCCACATTCGTACGCATGACACGACTCCTCCTAGCTGACATCCCTAATATTATTTGCTATATCGACGACATCTGTGTCCATACAGAGACAATGACGGAACATATAAAGACACTAGAACAGACACTAGAACGTATCAGACAGCACGGACTGACAGTGAAGCCTTCAAAGGTGAGCATGGCTTACCAAGAGATATCATTTTTGGGGTACAGAATATCCAATGGCTTTGTCATGACAGACAACAAAAGTGTCTCCAAAATTCTAAAACTGTCACTCCCGACTAATAAGAAACAAGTCCGGAGTTTGTTGGGACTGATCAATTATTACAAGCAATTCATTCCTGATTTTTCAGAACTGACCGAGGTTTTTACTAATTTACTAACTAAGGATAAGCCTGAAAAAGTTGTACACGATGAATGCCTACGAAATGCATTTCATAAAGTTTTGGCATACTTTTCTGATAAGAATTCGAATAATCTCATCCTTAAATTGCCCAACATTCGTTTACCTTTCAGATTGAGAACAGATGCTAGCTCCGTTGCGATTGGGGCAGTCCTGTTGCAGGAATACAACAACATCCTGCATCCCGTTTGTTTTATATCAAGAAAACTAAGGCCTCGAGAGCGTGCATGGTCCATTCCACAATTAGAGGCACTTGCCTTAGTAGAAAGTGTGACGAAACTATCCAGATACCTTCTAGGACGTCACTTTATCATCGAAACTGACAACAGTCCATTACGGTATATAAATGCCGGAGTACCATCCAACAATATAATTGCTCGCTGGTCCTTGAAGCTTCAAAATTACAGTTTCGAGGTTCGACATATTCCAGGCAGAATCAATACAATTGCCGATCTTTTGTCCCGTTGTCCAACCGACCCAGTAAGCAATGTCTGAGTGCAGAGTGTACTAATACACTCAGACCAACACAGCCACCAATGAGTGAATTTTGTTTCTATTCACCTACTGTGTAAGGTCTATAATTGTAATTGTGATACGGTTAAAAACCGACATGTATAATATACTTATTTTAATTAAGTCTTGTAATGAGTGTAGTATAATTGTGTAGTGTGTGTTAGAAAGAGAACATTATTAACTGTAAATATACAACAAGAACAGTGTCACAGACGCTTAACCACTTACCAGAAGCGAACTTTGCGGGTTAACAGTGACAGCTGTGTGTGGATTTCTTCACCGTGATATTTTAACGACGTGTGCAAATGTGGACTGAACAGTGACTTCTACAAGCGAACTTAATCCAAAAGGTTCGACACTCAAACATCAGAAATAAGAACAGTCGATCATTATCCATAAGTTGTGAACACATCGGAAATAAGAACATTCCATCATAATCCGAAAGTTGTGATACTATAACATTAGACACGAACTTTGAGAACATTTTACTATCCGTTATAAAATAAAACCTGAGCAGTTGTGTTCAGACAGTGTAACAGCAACTAAATTTTGAGTTTCGTGTGTACTTCCTGTGTAATTTAAAAAGTACACCAAAATTAGCAGACGATATACAAATATTCAAAAACTTATGACGATTGTAAAATCCTTTTGAATCTATAAAATATAATACACCAATTGGGTACTTATTTATTTTGATTAGTGTAATCTTAGAATCATATTTTGATTAATGTATTCATATTACCGACTTTTTCTCGTTAATATGAAGAAACGTCAAGCAATGACGCTAAGAAATTAAATAATTATTGTAATTTATTGTATTGCTTGAATGTCAAAATTACTTCCCTTGCATTTATGAATTACACCAAGGGCCATAATTTGAAACATATTCAATAGTGTGTATTGTATAAATAGACATTTTGTTGCTCAAATGGCTAACACACCGGGTAGGCGTCCACCAAGCATGGCAGAGAGCTGCCAACATTGCAAACCAACATAAGAGCTCCTGGCCAAATGAGGTCAGAGTTTGAGTGTTTAATACGACTCATATAAAGCCGTATTTCAGTCTGGCTAGATGGCTGTTGCAAAACAACCATATTATTACGTTTTTTTCAAATTGCTGCGAGGTAGATGCGAGAAGCTGGTACTACTGATCTGACTGGGTATTATTGCAATTGAGGTAACCAGCCATCAGGGGGATGAAACCTGATTTGTGTTAAAAGTTGAACTTCATTTGTCATTTCAATGCAACTTACATTTATCGTATATATTTCTATGCCATATATGTATTTTCATGCATAACACAGGGAAAGGGTAGACTCTGACATGAAGTTAACACTACCCCAGTATATACATACATCATGAATGAAAGATGGCATCTTTCATTGAGGTACCCGGGGAGGATGTCAGAGCCTAACATGGGATAGCTATGCAGCAACATCGTTACGACACCCGGCGGACAAGAATTGTCGGCTGGCAAGATTGTTACCTGACACGCGACCAGCGGTCAGGCTGACGACAAGACGCACGCATGCCACGTGACGCCACTAGAGGCGGTCAGCAAGTTGCGCGCTAGCGACAGACCGAGCTGGGACCTGAGACTGGAAGGACGTGTGCGGTGAAAGCAAGGCGTTTGTGTGGATCTCTGTGGGTGAAAGCCGAACGACTGTCATCTTGAGCGTCAGACTTGTGAGCTGTATTGTGGTTGTGAGCGTCGTGAGTTATATATTGTATATTGTTGTAATCATCGTTCTGTATTTAATATGGCAATAAATCCATAAAACGTTGTGTCGTTGAGTCTTACGTCGAATCATGTTATACTTGTACTGTCTCACACGTGTTAGCCCAACGAGCCAATTCTAAGGTCCTGACACCGACCATTATATCGTGTGTGAAGAACTAAAGGACCATAAGTAAGTGAAGCAAACATTGATGATCAGATATTCATGGAACTATAATAATTTCCCATTGAACGGATTTATACATGTGATGTGAATGACAAAAACTAACAAAAATAAATCCGTGGATACTACATTATTTACTTGTTTCCAGAACAGAGTGGGAAGAAAATCAGCATCAGGCAGAAAGACAACCCTTGGTGAGCTATTTCCTGTTATGTGAATGGTGACGTCGAATGGCTGTATAATGAGGACAAACTCTGATGCTGATCCTAGACTATATTCTGACACACATTCAGGATAGATCACATCACATATATTCACACCCATACATCGCACACTCAACTGACACTTTTCTGCAATAAATGTTTTATCATTTTGTTCGAAACCTGTGTTAGTGGAGGTATGTACTGAAGGAACGTAAAGAGGGGTATTGTCTGTTGAAGAGAGAGAGAGAGAGATAGTGATAAAAAGACTTTTAAATAACAAGGGGTGTGTGTAGACAAAGGTCCAGCAGCAGAGGAAAGCTTAGAAAAGGATAATTAACAGGTGTGCTTGTTGATTCCACTTTCCCCCTAGGGACGACAAGCGACAGGTTGGTTGGTTGGTTGGTTGGTTGGTTGGTTGGTTGGTTGGTTGGTTGGTTGGTTAGTCGACAGATCATCGTCATTGCACATCGAACCATTCAGTCCATAAGTTCTCGGATCCCCTGCTCAGCAAATCCTGCAGTGTGTAGCGGCTAACGACACCAGTTCTGTGTTGGTTTATCAATCTTCTTTGACTTCCTGCGTAGTGTTCTTGTTTGGCCACCCCTCTTTTGATTTGCTGTCCTCGCAGTCTGGCCATGGTTGTAGATTCGCAGTTATCACTTGGTTCTCGCACAAGTCTTTCTTCTCGTAGAGCATTCAGAATGTCAGCCTGGTCAATGGCGCGTCCGCCCTCCACCTTAACCTTACCTGCGAGCTTGTCAACCCGCTCTTTTCCTTGTACTCCCGCATGCCCTGGCCCGAATATGAAACTAATCTTTGTCAGCCGAGACCGCTACAGAGACAGCATCCACTCTTTTCGGATCCACCCAATCTCTATCCCCTTGGGCATGCTCATTGAGTCGCTAAGAAAACAGGACCTATTGAATGTCTGTGTCTCGAGCCATGTTATTGCTTTACTTACTGCCATGATTTCCATAGTCAGGCTACTTGTGGTCTCAACAAAAGCACAAGAGTCCTTCACAATTCTCCCTCCAGCCCGCACCGTAAAGGCCCATGAGCTTCTCTCATGTAGGACGACCGACCCATCTGTGTAGATGACAGCATCACCGTCTAACGAATTCTCGAAAATCAACGCTTGTACTTCCGCCTCCACAGCAGCCGGATTTTCTTGTCTGCATTTTCTGTCTAGTTGGATGCAAACTGAAAAGGACGTACAGAAATCTGTTGGCACTTGTACCCACCCCTCGCCAGGTTCTTAGTCCTCCAGCGAACAAACCTGCTGAAGAATGTCTTCGGCTTGACACATCCATGATCTTCCTCTTTTTAACCTACTGCCCTTCACCTTCCTAATTTCACTATGCAGTGGATGTTGTGTGTTTGCGTTAACTCTGAGGTAGCCATGTGCTCTGCAAATTTGTAGTCAATGGTTGGAAAATCAAGAAGGTAGCGCATCGCCCTGCATGCTGTATCTCTTGTACATCCAAGAATAATGCGCATAGCTTCGTTTTGTATCCTTTCCGTCCTTTCTATCTGCTTACGGCTGAGAGTCAGGATTGCCATTGCATACTCAAAAACAGACATGACCAGCCCTTCATATAGGAGGCATAGATGGCACTGCTCACAGTTTGCTGCTGCCATCAAGCGCATCGCAGCCAAACCCCGCTTGGCCTTTGTTATCACCTGGTCTATGTGCTCATTATAAGCAAGGTTTCGATCAAAACGTATCCCCAGGTAATTCATTGCCTGCGTTCTTTCCACAGTCTCTGAACACAAATTAACAGTTGGTGTTGGAGTGTTGACAAGATGATTATTCAAAGAGAACCATGTCACTGTTGCTCCACAGTCCATCATGAAGCAATATGCAGCGAATGGCTGTCATCTTCTGGAGCAATTCTTTGCAGTCCAAACAGAATGGTGTTATCAACGGAAAAATAATTTTTCAACTTTGTTCTACATACAAAGTGTAGTGAGACTTTATAAACACCCTGTATTATGAGAAACAAATTTAAAGGCATGATCAGCACTCACAGAAGTAAAGAAAAGAAATAGGGATCAAATGACACACTTGACAATATACAAACTTAAAGCTAGCTGACTGTGTCAAAGTAGCCTAGATCTTTAAGCATGGCAATGTTATCATTAGCAGTTTCAGTCCCTAATCATGAACTGACTTCTGCATTCAGTTTGTGTTTATCTAGTGTATCATGTGACCTTTAATTCTTTCTTTTACTTCTACGATTGCCAATCCATACCTGTGAGTGTATTTCTGGCATTATTTCAGTTGTCTAAAGGATTCACCAGCAAGCATTGTTTCTATATACTACTGTATATGAGCCGGTGGGTAGCAGACTTAACGCTGGTAATGCTGCCTCATTTGGATAGCAGATTTAACACTGATAATACTGCCTCATGTGTGCAGCAGACTTAACACCGACATTACTGTATCATGTGGACAGCAGACTAAACACAGACGATACTGCCTCATGTAGGCAGCAGACTTAACACTGACAATACTGCCTCATGTAGCCAGCAGACTTAACACTGACAATACTGCCTCATGTAGCCAGCAGACTTAACACTGACAATACTGCCTCATATGTTATCTCCAGAGACAGTGAACTCACCATCATTCTGCCATACCTCATCAAGAAACAACTCACATTATGAAAACAGGCTAACCTTTCAAACCCAGGCTAACATTGTCAAATTATTACACACAAGTGAGTAACAGCAAATGCAATGTATTAACTCAATACAAAAATGCTCCCCACAATAAAGTGCAGTGATTCAGTGAGCTATGTACTCTGCATATAATAAGTTGGTTTCATAAATCGGCAGTCATATATTGTCAAACCTATAATTATGACAACACAATGCCCCACAAATGACTGATAAAGGAAACATAACGTGATGATAACAGAATACAAACATTTACAGATGAGGACTTATCACTTATGATAGTTCAATTATAAATGTATAGGGGAATTATAACATATTCAATGAAATAAAATAAATGATTGTGATGTTTCAAATAAATTTATAATCTTGCTATCAAGTTCTCTCTCTCTCTCTCTCTCTCTCTCTCTCTCTCTCTCTCTCTCTCTCTCTCTCTCTCTCTCTGCTACTCACTGAAATATCCCCCCTCTCCTGCCCACACTAGTCTGTTTCCTATTTTACCATAAACCCACCTGGACGTCTCTCCTACCCCGCCACCCCTCCAACCCATAAGCCAGTGTTCTCCTCTCCTGTTGCTATGGCAATCTGTGGGCTATCCACGCTAGTGACCTTTAGCCCCATGAACCTCTTTAACCACATCCAGTCCTTTAGTTGGAATCATGTGGATTTAATTAAATACGTGTTCAGTCCACAACATGCATACAGATGAGTAACTTTTATATATACATTTTCATGTAGGTTTTTATATTTTGCCATCAGTAGCTGGATGACGGTCTGGTGTCACCTGTGGCTCATGACTGTCCCTACCGGACGAGGATGTCCTAAGACAGCCATTAACATCGTTCACTAACTCTGATATATGTTTTGCCATGAAGTTTGGGAAGATAATGTGGTGGTTTCCCCTTGCCTTCCACATCCACATGGTGGTCTTTTACCTCTACCTGTGACAGCCATTTCCGACTGTCAGGACAAGTGAGTGCCCTTCTCTGCTCAGCTGCAGAGTTGTCCACTTATTCCGGTGGATACTCGGTCCCCAGAGCTGTGTTAGCCACACCGTAGTGTGTTTCCTTCCTCTACCACGGGGAGGTGCAGTTGGGATTTTCCCTTCATAAAGTTATGGTCTATGATCAAAACTCTCTAGTACTATTTAGTGCACGTTGTAAGCGAAATTTAAGGGGAAACAAATACCTCTTTGTCACGGAAACATAATATTCATTTTATTGTTTGCAAGGGACATAAACGTTTTTTCTAAAGAAATAATTAGTTATATTAATTTAAATATTGAGCACAACCCACTACTGGCAACGCCGATCGCATTCTGATATGAACCTAAGGCCTATCCACGTCGTTGACGTGGATAGGCCTTAGGTTCATATCAGAATGCGATCGGCGTTGCCAGTAGTGGGTTGTGCTCAATATTTAAATTTCAAATCCCGAAACAACCACATAATCTGTTATATTAATTGTTTAATGTTAATATAATGACACCATATATTCACAGTTAACACGACAAATTGACGTCCTAAAGTTTGAAATACTTTTACTGCTAAAAGTTAATAAAATGTACTTGTTAATGCAATATATACAATGTTTCAACACTGCAAGCTCCTTGCACGATGTTAACGACAATCCTCCAATGGCCGCATGACAACTCGTTTCTCTTCACAACGTATAAATCTTCTGATTTATAACTCTGTCCGGTGTTTCACTTGTATGCCTTTGGGCAGTAATTGGAGCATATATTTCAATGTCGCGACTACTTCTGGCAAAAGTACTCTGTGAGGTAGACTGTAGTTCAAAAAGGCTTGAAGGGCCAGAGAAGTACAAACTGTCTGTAGATGAGCTGTATGTAGATGTATCTGAATGATAGCCTTCTATTTCAGATTTACTTCGTGTTTCCTTGGCTAGAATTCAAGTAAGATAACCTGACCAAGGAAATGTCTTCATGATCAAAGGATACACCTTGTTCTAATAAATCCGAAATAACTAAATAAATCAGAAGATTTATACGTTGTGCACTTTCACTTTCACTTTTTCTAAAATAAATGTCATGAAAGGTTGGTAAATGCTGGCAAAGAGAAATATGTCCAAATCTCTAGAAAGTATTAGTCAAACGGATATAATTATCGTCAGCTCAATAGCTACATGTTTTAAAAATATGACTCTGACTTCGGAGACAGCACAGAAGACCACACATTGATAACTTCAGCGGGGTCAGATATACTGAATAACAATAACAGCTTTGAATTGTCAAAAATAAACAAAAAAACATTCAGTTATTTCGGATCATTTAGATCATTTCTTAAGTGTGGCCTTGCGGAGTAAATCGTGTGTTCGTTTGCATTCACTGTGTTTATTCCGGACTTCATCAGTACTTTTCAAGAATGGCACCAGTCGACAAAATGGATTCTATCGACATTGATCATTTCCTGGAGGGAAGACCACTGCACAACAAAGGTACGTTGACAATTACATTTACCGGCCCTGGCGCTGCGGCCAAGGCCACACCTTCGTTAATCTACAGCACGCTGCTGGGTCCATGTGGTGTACCACATGGCGGCATTACTGACGTATACCGGTACGAAGTACCTACTCGGTGGTACGTTAACCTTACACAGGCGGCCCATGTGGCAGTGTACAAAGGCCTTCATGGCAAAACAGTTAAGCTGCCGGCGGAGGGACTGGAGCTATCAATAGAGCACCTGGAACGAGAAAGGGAACGAGTTACGATTCACTGGCTTCCCAACACTATTTCTCCACAGGGAGTTAAGTTCATAGTTGAAAAGACAATTGGAGACGAAAACGCGGAAGTCTTCAGAATCCAGTACGGTGGCGGCAAGTGGGGCGTGCTGTGTACCCCCACAAAACCGGTGCCGCAGTACGCAAAGATCACGGCGCCAGGGAAAATAACAGGCGACCACCGCATAATGTTCTCTATGCCTGGTCGCCGGACTCACTGGTCTAACAAATGCCCGACAAGGCGGCAGAAGAAAGACAACAAGAAAACCTCTGAACTAGCACAAGAGGAATTCCCGGCAATCATGGGGAAGGCCCACACACAGCAAAACAACGCTGTCCAAGATGACGTCGAGGTAGCTAGCAGACCGGTGACCACGGAGACAGCCGTAGAAACTGCTCAAACAAAAACAGCTCCACAAGAAGCCAATGACGACGGCTTCCAAACCGTCACCTACGGCAGAAAAAGGCAGTGGGCAGAGAGAAGAAATTCCTCAAGCAACAAAGACATAAGAGAAGAGGGGGGAAGATCTTCCCCTTCCCCTTCCAAACCATGCAAGAAAGCCGCAAGAAACAGCATGAAAACAGCGACAATGAAGGACCACTTGTTATCAACACCGACGAAGACACCGACGAAGACACCGACGAAGACACCGACGAAGACACCGAGGAGAACGAAGACCGCAAAAATATCACCACAACCGAAGACCCAGCCCAGATTTGAAGTATTTTGTACAAAGGTAATCACGTAAATTCAACCACCATGTTGTTTATTTTTTATTTTAAAAATGGCTGACAATCTATGTATAATTAGCTTAAATATTCGTGGCATGAAAACGAAATTACAATACATAATCACACTCATACACAAACACAAACCAGATTTCATCTTATTACAAGAAACTAACATCAAAACAGACTTTGAAGCAGCAGAAATAGTAACACGGTTAGGATTAAAAAATTCATCTTTCAGTTTAGCGAAACAAAACAATGGGTCAGGGACAGCCATACTGCAAACATCCGACACGTGGGACATTGTTAGAACGCACAGAGACGAACACGGTAGAGTTAGCACGGTTCAACTAAAGAACGACACACACGCCTACACAATAGTTAACATACATGCACCACCTAATTACCAATACCAACCCTTATTTTATGAACAGTTAGACGATTTATTAACACAGATATACAGGGGACAAAATATCGTTCTTGCCGGTGTTTACAACTGCGTGCTTGAAGAAATAGACGTGTTAGGGGGAGAAGTAAGAACACAGCTGAGAAGGGCCGGCGGGGACGGCATACATCAACTAGATACACTACGGAACATCATCGACACACACAACCTCACAGACGCATTCAGGCATACACACCCCGACAGTAGAGAAATGACATACACAAGCAAAACACACAATAGATCATCTAGATTAGATAGGATTTATACACCCGCAACACACCATATCATACAAACCAAACATATACGGGAAACATTAGATTACACAGACCACAAAGGCGTACTAGTACACATCAACACAAACAGCACAGACACGCAGACATACAAACGGTCACCTCACTGGAAATACAATAATTCATTATTGAAACACACAGAATATGTTAAATATATGACACAGCTCATACACAAGTACACAGACAATATACCGACTGAGAACATCACACAATACTGGGACTTGCTAAAAAGCACCATACGAAGCAGAACACAACACTTAGCAACCATGATTCACAAAGACAGACTAAGACAAGAACGTATCATTCAGACAGCCATACGGCTAACAAAACAGACAGACAGAAATGCATCCCACTTACACATACTAGAAACACAACTAGAAGAACACCAACAACACAGATATCTGGGTGCTTTTCTCAGAACAAAGTTCGACACAATCACACAAGAGACACCTTCGAGACAATATTTAGCAATGGAGCAGAGTGTACAACGTAATAGACAAATAAGCAAAATATCAGACATGCAAGGAAACATGCAGACAGAAACACCACACATAGAGACTGCTTTCCAGCAACACTATACACAACTATTCACAGCAGAGACAGTCGACACACAGATACAAGACAACTTCTTACGGTATACAAAGAAATTATCTGACACAGACAGAGACACAATGGACACAGAACTGACACTGAAAGACATAACACAGGCACTGAGCACAATGAACAAAGACAAAACCCTAGGACCAGAAGGTTTGACAGTAGAATTCTACTAACACTTCTTTCCTATCCTAGGCAATCTTCTCCTCAAAGTCTATCAGGACGCCTTTGACAAAAAACAACTTCCAGATAGCTGCAATATGTCCTACATTACACTCATATGCAAAGACAAAACTGACAAGACACAACTGAAGAACTACAGACCAATCTCTTTACTCAACACAGACTACAAGATACTTGCCAAAACACTCACCAACAAACTTAAACCCTTTATGCAAACACTAATACACCCTGACCAACAGTGCAGTGTCAAAGACAGAAATATACATAACCACACCCACCTCATTAGAGACATAATTACCTACACACACGGGAAAGACTGCCAATCCTCCATCTTGTCCCTGGATCAGGAAAAGGCCTTCGACAGAATTTCCCACACATACCTGCATAGAACACTAGAACACTGTAATATAGGACAATATTACAGGCAGTGGATACAGATCTTGTACAAAAATCCTGAGAGCAAAGTGTTGGTGAACCATTCACTGACAGCCAGCTTCAGGCTCACAAGATCTGTAAGGCAGGGATGTCCCCTATCACCACTACTGTATGTGCTCACCCTAGAGCCTTTATTAGAAAAAATAAGACAAGACATTAGTATTAAAGGCACCTTCCTGCATGGAATAGGAGAGCAGAAGCTCATCGCTTATGCAGATGACACTGCTTTCTTCCCTACTAGCAACACATCAATAAGGAACATACTCCACACCTTTACCCATTTTGGAAAAGGCAGTGGAGCCAAAGTAAATGTACAGAAATCATATATAATGGGCCTGGGGAAGTGGAAACAAAAGTCTGATTTCCCTCCAGATCTGAGACACACAGACACCATGAAACTGTATGGGATCACATTTCCATGTGATCCCACAGAAACACACACACAGACATGGCACACACTGACCCAAAAGATCACAGACATGTTACATAGGTATAGGTATAAAACATCCACAATATTTGGTAGAAGCAAAATAGTTAACACATTCATAATACCCAAAATAATATACTTAGCGACAGTACTGGACCCTCCCAAACAGACTATCACAAACATAAACAAACAAATCAGATGCTTTATCTTCACAAACACAATACACAGCATTAAACACAAAACTCTCATACAAAACAGGAAACAGGGGGTTATTGGACTACAGGACATCCACACAAAAATACTGTCACTTAGGATTAGTTACATAGGTAAAATCATCAGACACCGAGAACAGCACAGACTAGCACTATACTACATAGCCCACAACATCAAACACCTCACACCACTTAACAATGCAACTGCACACTATCAGGGAACACTGCCAACATTCTATCAGACATGCATACAGGCAATACAAGGACATGAACAGTTAATACAGCAAACAACACACACAATATACAAACAGGTAGTTAGAGAGCAAGCACCAACACTCACACTTAGGATCAAAAGAGGATACAAATACTTCATGTCTGACTTCACATGCACCTTTTCAAACCTACACAACAAACACATAACACCAACAGCTAGAGAAATCACATATAGGTTATTATACAGCATGACTCCAACAACACAGGGACAATACATAGACAAACAATGCCAACTATGTAGAAACAACACACAAGAGACAGAGAAACACATTTATTTTACATGTCCAACAATTACTGCCACACGCGCAACACTCCAACACCTCATACAAACACACACAGGCAAACAAACCGACATATATAAAGCAATATTTCTCAACACTATACCTAAATCAGCAAAAGACATACACACAAAACTACTTATAGCTCTTTCTTTCTACAGACATCTCATATGGACATGCAGAAACTCAGCCAGACACAAGCACTACACATATAACACACACTTAATATCATTTATGTACATGCGCAAAATATCACAACTCTTTCCAGAGTAAATCATTCTTCCTTAATCTTCCTTATTGTATTACAAATTTGGTATACATGAGTGCGAGAAAGAAAGAAGAAACTGTGAGTGAATGAGGAGTGAATGAGTATAAAATATCACAAATGGTCACCAAGACCAATGATTAATCCCTCATGTGAGGATTTGTTGAGGTATAAATGTTTTGTTTTATTTACTTCAAATGAAGAAGAGGCCCTTATGGATAAGGGAAAGGGAAAAAAAGCAGAAAAGAAAAACTCCTTCCATTCCAATTGTTTAATTATTGAATGTTGCTTTAAAAGCATTTGCTATGCTACACTAACACCATTACTAAGATTATCATTTTAGTAAATGGAGTCACATATCTATCATACTATTATCAACACTATTAATTTATTATTATCATATATTTATTATTATTATTATTATTTTTAAATATTTTTTATTATTAATATATCATTATTATTACTATAAATAAAATTATTATTATTAATATATTTATTATTTAATATTACTATTATTATTATTTATTATATTTTTTTAATATTAACCATATCATTACCCTACCCTAGTATCCTTGGAAACAGTAATTTTATAATTATCATTGATATCATCATTATTATTTAACAACTTCATCTCCCTTGTGCCCCCTTCTGCTTATGGTTTGTTGCCTTTGCTACTACCCCCACCGGTTTGGTTCAAACACTTTCATCCTGCCTGTACCATCAGTAAGATTGGTCATGAGCGTTTGGTGAAGTGAGACCAATTGGTAGGTGGTGGCAAAGTAAACAAAAATGTAAAGTTTTTCCCTTTCTCTTTGTCACCCCCTTTGAATCATGAGAGTGAGTGTTGAACAAATGAATACAAAATCACATATGGTTACCAAACCATTGATACTGTAAAAAATTATTTTAATACAAATGCTTGGGGAAATGAGGACAAAAATCAACTCCTTTACTCCATTTATTATTAAAAACTGCAGTTTGCCTTTGTATGTACCTGCTATGCTATGTTAACACCATTCCAAAGAAAATCATCCTAGCAAATGGAATCACAATTTTGTAAAAAGGTTATCATTTTCAAACTATTATTACCATTGCTGGTTTTTATACTGGCTGTTATTACCCTCAGTATGTCTTTTCTTGTCATTATGATTATTGTCATCATTAGTAATAAAACAAAAACCCTTTTCCCATGTGCCCCCCTCCCCTCGCTCATGGTTGTTGTTGCCTTTGCTGATACCCACACCGGTTTGGTTCAAATATTTATTCTGCCTTCACCATCATTGCCCAGATAGTGGTGATGAAGGCTTTGGTGGAATGGAACATATTGGTGAGAGAATGGCAAGAAAAACAAAAATGTAAAGATTGTAAAAAAAAAATGTGTGCTAATACTGATGCTTGTTTTACTTTTTACAAAATTTAATTTAAAAAAAAAAAAAAAAAAAAAAAAGAGGAAGGGAAAAATGAATAAACCCTTACAAATAAGACCAAAAAAAAAAAAATAAGCAAGGAGAAAAAGATAACCAACTCCTTTTACTTCTACAATTATTGAACATTGCATGTTGCAAGTATATGTTAAAAAAAGAAAGAAAAATAAGCAAGGAGAAAAAAAAAAAAGATAACCAACTCCTTTTTACACCTACTATATTATTGAACAGTGCAGGATGCAATTGTTATGTTATGTACCTGCCATAATTTAACACCACTTCTAAGAAAATCATTTAGCAAATGAAATCACATGTTTGGAAAATGTGATCATTATTGTGTTTATTAGCATTGCTGTTATCACTCTTAGTAGTTTTATTCTTTGTCAAAATTATTATAAGATGTATTTCATGTAAACACCATTCCTAAGAAAATCAATTTAGCACATGGAATCACATGTTAAAACTATTATTATCATTTAGTCTATCACCCTTAGGCCTTAGCAGTGTTATTCCTTGTCACTATTATATTTATTTATGTATTTGGTTGTTACTTTGCATTATTATCATTGTAATCACTATTAATATATATGGCTTTGTAAACGCGTATACTGTCACATCCCCCTTTCCCACCTTTTTGATATTGTGATTGTTGTCTCTGCTGCCACCCTCACAGTTTGATTCTAAACAGTTTTTGCACCGCCATGTTTATCATCACCGAGGGGTGGTGATGGTACTTGGTGGGAGTTTTGGAGCTGACAGGAGAGCGGGGCGGCAGGGGAAATAATAGCAGCCCACTACCATCACGCTTTTGATTTAAAACATTTCCTTACAACAATGTCAATGAAGAAATGTTCAAATGTATAAAATGTTGGAAAATTTACGCATATGCCACCTACACGTCTATTATTTTTCGTCTTTCAATTATTAAGGGTTATTGCTATCAATTTTATTGTTGTTAATTTGCATGGATGTTTACTATTACTATTATGCTCCCTCATTTCCCCTCCTCCCCGCTTGTTTACTGTTGGTTGTTTTGACGCTGCTACCGCCCTCGCTGGTTGGTTCTATCAATTGGCTGCCACTGCCATGATTACCTGAAAAGGTGGCGATGGTATTGTTGGCTTTGGAGCCGGCTGGAGATGGTGGTGACAGGGGAAACAAGCACGGTAATAAATAAATTTTGGGTTACCCCAACCCCTTGACATGTAAATATGCAAATGAATTAATTGTTGTAATATTACACATATGTCACCTACACGCCCAGACGCAACGATCCGTAAATACACGCACACAAATACTGAACACACAGTACGCATGTAACAACACGAACAATACAAATGCAACAACTACCTTTCTGCATTGTAAACTAGTATACCCCTTGACAACCACCCCCCCCCCCCTTTTTCGACACTGTTGGTTTTGATGCTACTGCCGCCTTCACCAGTTGGTTCCAACAGGTTTTTACTGCCATTTTCCTCATTACGAAGTGGTGATGATGGTATTGGTGGGGTTGGAGCTGACAGGTGAGAGGGTGGCAGAGGGGGAAAAAATGGTATACTATCGTCTTGTTGTTGTTTGCACTCGGTTTTCGTTACCCCCCATATCAAATGTAAAAATGTTGAAACAAATGTTGTAAAAATTTGCGCATATGTCACCTACACTTCCACATGCAACGCTCTGTAACAACACGAACAATACAAATGCAAATGTTTCTTAACACTCAATAAAGGTTTAAAAAATAAAAATAAAAATTTAGTTATTTCGGATTTATTAGAACAAGGTGTATCCTTTGATCATGAAGACATTTCCTTGGTCAGGTTATCTTACTTGAATTCTAGCCAAGGAAACACGAAGTAAATCTGAAATAGAAGGCTATCATTCAGATACATCTACATACAGCTCATCTACAGACAGCTTGTACTTCTCTGGCCCTTCCAGCCTTTTTGAACTACAGTCTACCTCACAGAGTACTTTTGCCAGAAGTAGTCGCGACATTGAAATATATGCTCCAATTACTGCCCAAAGACATACAAGTGAAACACCGTAGCAACCCAGACAACCGGAAGAGAGTTATTCTGATGTAGAAGAATGGAGAAGTCAGGAAACGAGACTGAAGCAAAGCCGATCCCGATCGCCACTGCTGGCTACACACCTTCCCCGTCTTGTAGACTTAGAAGGCTTTTCTATACAAAGAGCACTTCCTGAAAATTCTCAGCGCCCAAGAAGATCTCAAGAACATACAGAATAATCATCCACACACCAGCATAGAACTGGTAGAAGACATCAGAGAAGACCGCACCCTTCTGCGAATTTTAGACGTTCAAGGTCATCTACACGTTAATATTTATAATCTATAAATATATATCTATATCTATAATCTATATATATAATCTGTAGAGACACTGGCCAATGAAAACTATCAACAGCAGCCATCTGTAGAGACACTGGCCAATGAAAACTGTCAACAGCAGCCATCTGTAGAGACACTGGCCAATGAAAACTGTAAACAGCAGCCATCTGTAGAGACACTGGCCAATGAAAACTGTCAACAGCAACAGTCTGTAGAGATATCAGGTGTCTCGCATGTCTCAAGTACTGACACGGATGTGCTGATGGATGATTTTAGAAATGTTGCACAAAATCAATCCTAGAAGTGTATTTTTAGAACCAGTTTCAATATTTTTAAATAATCATGACCATGATCAAAGACAGACGGGAATAAGAGTAGGAGGTTATAATATAAACAATTTGCGATACGCAGAGGACAGTATGGATAGCTGAAAACACAACAGATCTCCAGCTCTTGGACATTATAGAAAAAGGCAAAGGACAAATAATCCTACCTCATCTGAGGATTGAACCTGAACCACAGTCTTAGCAGACAAGCTCACTAACAATGATGCCACCATGGACATGTAAAAAAGGTCTTTAATAACAAGAAAATGGAAACAGGGGAAGATAACACCAATATAGTAACACTGTTGCCTACCATGCACGTCGTAAGAGGCGACTAAGGAGGATATGGTTCCGTCGGCCTGCTACTGAGTGAGTACGTGGTGCGACACTGTGAGCTGTGAGTTTCGCGTGGAATGCTTTTACATCTGTCCGCGGTTGTGTGTAGCGTGAACCGCATGTTCGGAACGATGGCGGCCGGCTGTTGCTGGATTGACTGGTTTGCCTTTTCGGCTCACGAGTGCATTTTTTTTCAGGAGACTCCCGGGAGTCGCCGCTGGAGCTACGGAGTTCGTGCTTTGTGCGGCGCTTTCGGCGGGTAGTCCTGTGGAAAGAGACCGAGCCATATTGGATAAAACCCGGGTCAATTAAGTCTTTCTGGTGACTGCCATTTTCATCAACGATGAACTATTTTTCATGGAGGACTTTTGTGTTGGCATTCTGGTGGCGGCATTATGCACAGTGTACCTGTGCGGTCTGTTGGCTTGCCGATACTCCTGTTTGTTCCATTGTTCATTTTGGCAGTGAGGAACATTTTGTGTGATATTCACTGGCTCAGTAATGGAGCAATATGGGGACAACCCGTTGCCATGAAGTTGGAACCACGACTAACTAACTAACTAACTAACTAACTAACTAACTAACTAACCAAAATATGATATTACAGTAGAAGGAAAAATGCTAAGCTAAGTCAATAAATTCCAGTGTTTGGGGACAGTCATAACATTCATTGAATGTCAAAAAGAGTTGATATTTTATATGAAAACCTTTCTGTTGTATGGCGGTAAATCTTGTAATATGAAAGCAAATTAGGATGATTGCCTGGAAGAGACCAAAGAAAGTAGAACTTTATATATAAGTATAAGAAAAGGGAAAGGTTGAAACAAACAAAAATCACCTGGACTGCTAGATCAACTCAGCCTTAAAAGGGTGCTAGTAAATGTGGGAAGTAACAGTGGCCTGCGTGTTATTGCCCACATCACCCATTGATTGCCAGTTTGTATGTAAAACTATGGGACAGACAACATATGCCTCATGGCATGGAAATGAGTTCTTTGCTATGTAAAAACAAAATATGCTAGTCTATCTAACTAAGCCTAGAAATAGACAATAATCTGGCTAACTATGTCTGGAAATAGACAATAATCTGGCTAACTATGCCTGGAAATAGACAATAATCTGGCTAACTATGCCTGGAAATAGACAATAGTCTGGCTATCTAAGCCTAGAAATAGACAATAATCTGGCTAAATAAACCTGGAATTAGACAATAGTCTGGCTATCTAAGCCTAGAAATAGACAATAATCTGGCTATCTAAGCCTAGAAATAGACAATAGTCTGGCTATCTAAGCCTAGAAATAGACAATAGTCTGGCTATCAAAGCCTAGAAATAGACAATAATCTGGCTAACTATGGAAATACAAAATATTCTGGCTATCTAAGCCTGGAAATAGGCAATAATCTAGCTAAGCCTAGAAATAGACAATAGTCTTTCTAACTAAGCCTGGAAATAGACAATACTCTGGATAACTAAGCCTAGAAATGGAAAATAATCTGGCTACCTAAGCCTGGAAATAGACAATAATCTGGTTAAGCCTAGAAATATACAATAGTCTGGCTAACTAAGCCTGGAATTAGACAATAATCTGGCTAACAAAGTCCGGAGATAGACAATAGTCTATTTTAAGACACGATTTTTAAGTCTGTGAAAGACTACATCTTCAAGTCTGTGAAAGACTACATCTTCAAGTCTGTGAAAGACTACATCTTCGAGCCTGTGAAAGACAACATCTTTAAGCCTGTGAAAGACAACATCTTCAAGCCTGTGAAAGACTACATCTTCAAGCCTATGGAGGTCAGATGCATGTGTTGATGGGTGGGTGGGTGATGTGTGGGTGTGAGTGGTTGATGGATGAGTACGTGAGTGGGTGGATGTGTGTGAAAGATGAGTGTATGGGTGGGGGATGTGTGTGTGGATGGGAAGGCGGATGTGTGTGGGTGGGGTATATGTGGGTGGTGGGGTGTGTGGGGTGGTTGGTCTGTTTTTGGATTAGGAATGTGTTGATGAGTGAGGATGCGTATATGGGTGGGTGTGTAGTTAAGGGATGTGTGATTGGTGTTTGGAGATCGGGGGGGGGGGGTTTGGCGAGTGGGTGGGTGGAAGTGTGGAGGGTGAGTGTGTGTAGGTTGGGGTGTGAGGTGATGTGTGTGTGTGGGTGAGGGATGTGTGGGTGCGGGAAATTGTGTGGGTGGGTGATATGTGTGTAAGTGGGGGTTGAGTGGGTGGGTGCGGGTGTTGTTTGTGGGTAAGTGCAGGATATGTGAGTTGGCGGGAATATGTGTGTGTGGGTGTGGATATGTGGTTGGGGGATGTGTGTTTGGCTGAGTGGTTAGGAGTGTGTGGATGGGTGGTGGAAGATATGTAGGTAGGTGAGTGTTGGTAGGTTATGGGATGGGTGAAGGATGTGTGTGTGTGGGTGGGGAGATGTGTGAAGGTTGATAATGTGTGGGTGGGTATGGATGGGTAATTGCATGCATGTGTGCCTCGGTTTGTGTGTGGGTGGGTGGGGATATTGTGGGGGATGTGTCGTGGGTGGGAGATGTGTGTGGGGGGGATGGTTATGTGGGGGTGTGTGTGGAATGTGTGGGTTGTGGGATGGGTGGATGGATTGAATCATTATGTGACTGTGGGTATGTGTGTGGTTGGGTAGTGGATGTGTGTGGGGGACCACGCGGATGGATCAGGGATGGGTGGGTGGGTGATTTGTCTCATAACATGGCTACATGCATTGTTTATGCTTATAACATTCATTTAACAATGTTTTTTCCCCTATGTGAATGCACTATGAACTGTTGAACGAAAGATGAGTAATTCGAAAATAAAGTTCGTTCGTTCGGTCGTTTGTTCGTTCATTCGTTAAAACGATCACCACACAGGAAATGTAACAACACATTACTCCAAAACACAGAATATATACAATATATGACAGACCTGATACATACATACACTGATGGTATACCATCTGATAACATTAGACAATACTGGGACTTACTAAAAAACACAACACGGAGCAGGACCCAACAACTAGCATCCATCATACACAAGCGTAAACTACAACAAGAAAAGATCATACAAACAGCAATACATTTAACAAAGCAAACCGACAGAAACTCACCATACTTGCATGCATTAGAAATGCAACTGGAACAACACTAACAGCACAGATACCTGGGTGCACTAATTAGAACAAAACTCAACACCATCACACTCACACAAGAGACGCCCAGCAAACAATACATGGCAATAGAACAAAACATACAGCGTAGCAAATAGATAAACACAATAATAGACATGCAAGGAATCACACAAACAGAAACCACACTCATAACAGAAGCATTCCAGCAATACTATAGACACTTATTTACTGCAGAGACAGTAAACACACAAATACAAGATAGTTTCTTACAATATACAAATAAGATATCAGACACAGTAAAAGAGATATTGGACACACAACTGACATTAGAAAACATAACACATGCACTTAGTAAAATGAACAAAGACAAGACACCAGACCAGACGGATTAACAGTAGAATTCTATCAACAATTCTTTCCTATCATAGGTAACCTTCTTCTAAAAGTCTATCAAGAAGCCTTTGACAAACAAGAACTCCGTGATAGTTGCAACATGTCTTATATAACACGTATACACAAAGCAAAGACAGACAAGACACAACTGAAAAATTATAGACCAATTTCACTTCTTAATACAGATTACAAAATTCTGGCCAAATCACTAGCATACAAAATCACACAATTCCTACCAAAGCTAGTACACCCAAACCAGCAAGGTAGTGTACCGCACAGGAATATACAAAATCACACACACCTCATTAGAGACATTATAACATACACACACCAGAAAGACTGTCAATCCTCCCTCTTGTCTTTGGACCAAGAGAAGGCCTTTGACAGAATTGCACACTCCTATTTGCACAAAACCCTAGAACACTGCAATATACGACCGTACTACAGAAGGTGGATACAGATTTTGTTTAACAACCCAGAAAGCAAAGTCTTAGTGACCCATTCACTGACCGCTAGCTTCAGGCTGACAAGATCTGAAAGGCAAGGGTGCCCACTATCACCATTTCTGTATATACTGACACTAGAGCCATTATTAGAAAAGAACAGACAAGATACCAGCATTAAAGGCACTTTCATACAGGGAATAGGAGAGCAAAAGGTCATTGCTTATTCAGACGATACTGCATTCTTCCCTACAAGCAACATGTCCATCAGAAACATACTGCGCACTTTCTCCCACTTTGGGAAAGGCAGTGGAGCCAAAATTAATATACAAAAATCACAAATTATGGGCCTGGGAAAGTGGAAACAAAAGTCTGATTTCCCTCCAGACCTAACACATACACAAAATATGAAACTGTATGGGATCACATTTCCATGTGACCCCCGAACAACACACAAAGAAACATGGCTACAACTAACACAACAGATCACAGACATGCTACACAGGTTTAAATACAAAACAGTAACAATATTTGGTAGAAGAATAATAGTTAACACATATATCATACCAAAAATAATATACTTAGTGACAGTGTTAAACCCTCCAAAACGGACAATCACAGACATAAATAAACAGATAACATTTCATATTTAGTAACACAATACACAGCATACAGCATAAAACTCTCATACAGGACAAGAAACAAGGAGGAATAGCACTTCAGGACATACAAACAAAAATACAAGCACTTAGAATCAGCCAACTAGGCAATATTATCAGACATCCAGAACAACATAGATTAGCATTATATTATATGGCACACAAAATAAAACATCTCACAAAATTAAACAATGCAGCAGCACATTATCAGGGCATACTACCATCTTTCTATCACATTTGTATACAGGCAATAAAAGGACATGAATATGCAATACATGAAACAACACGAGACATATACAAACAATTAGTTAGTAATCAAGCACCTTCACTTAAACTGAAAATTAAATGACGACAAAAATATTTCATGTCAGACTACACATCCACCTTTTCCAACTTACACAACAAACACATCGCATCTAAGGCGAAAGAAGTCACTTACAGACTGATTTTTAACATGACTCCCATAATACTCAAAGTACCTTTCAGATCCAGACAAATAGAAAAATGCCAACTATGCAGGAACAACACACACGAGACAGAGGAACACATTTTCTTCATATGTCAAACAGTCACAGATGCAGTGGAAACTCTACAACAACTAATACAAATACACACAGGCAAACAAACAGACATTTACAAGTCAATCTTTCTTAACACTCTTCCTAAAACATCCAAAGACACACACAAAACTACTTCAAACACTAGCAGAATACAGAACATTAGTATTGGCTTTCAGAATCAAGGCAAGGTTCAACTCCCTTACATACAACAGAAACTTATTATTACTAATGTTCAAATACAAACTATCTACTATTTTCCCTGACTGAAATGTGCAAACTCTCCTTAATTTCGCATTCTCTTTGCAATTAGAAAAAAATGCCATTATTATTACTACTAACATTGTATTACTTTTCTCATTATTATATTTGAATGTGCAAAATGGAATATATTGTGGGGGGGGGGGGGGGACAGTTGTGGTCAGGTTTAAGTCCTTCTCATTGTATTTGATGTGCAGACGCTATCACAATTTTGGCCCAACTATCTCCCTCTGGACAGGTCATGGACTCAAATTGCTAGTTATAAATCTCCGCTTCTTGTCCCCAAACAAAAAGTGTCATGGACATTTACAAGGCACTAGAGCGTCACCATGTAATTCGATACCTGGCCAGCAACATCAAACATGTGATCCTTCAACTCTGAAACTATGTGACCTAGTAATTATAGGAACTCATATTTTTATTGGAATGATAATGTAAGGTTATTGCCCACGCTCACGGCATTCAATGTACTGCTATCTCCAGAAAACGCGAGATAGATCAAGACAGAATGTGTGTGTGTGCGTGTGTGTGTGTGTATGTGTGTGTGTGTGTGTGAGTGTGTGTGTGGTGAGAGAGAGAGAGAGAGAGAGAGAGAGAGAGAGAGAGAGAGAGAGAGAGAGAGAGAGATGAACAGGTTTAACATCTTTCCGCTTGTGGAGATGGGAATGAAGCGAGGAATGTGTGTTTACATGTCTTCTTCTTCTTCAGCGTTCCGAGCCATTGAGGTTCTTTGCTGCAGATACAATCCGTCTCCATTCGTCTCTCTGGTGGACCTTCTCTTGCCAGTCGTTGATTCCAAGTGCTTGTAGATCTGTATATCTATTATCTCTTCACCGCCTTCTTGGTCTACCTCGGGGTCTACGGTCATTTATTTCCTGAGTGTAAGCGAGTTTAGTTTCCCTATTATCTTTCATTCTTTCTATATGCCCCAGCCATTGCAGTCTATTAGCCTTCATGATACCAGTGATTAGCGGGGACTTAAGCAGATCATAAATGTCTTTGTTACTTTTTCTTTTCCACTCTCCACTTTGTGTATCCCTAATGGGTCCAAAGATGCGTCTTAAAATTTTGTTCTCAAAGGTTTGTAACAAGGCTTCGTCTATTTTCGTTGTACTCCAGGTTTCAGAGCCATACAGCACAACTGGTCTGATCAGTGTTTTGTATATTGTGATTTTGGTGTTACGAGATAGCGCCTTTGATTTTAGTAGATGTTGTAGTGCATAGTTTATCTTATTTCCAGAGTTGATTCTAGTTTGTATTTCTTCCCTTATGATGTTGGAGCAGTTGAAGATTGCACCCAGGTATTTGTATGTTTCCGTTCTTTTAGTGGTCATATTATCTATTTGTATGTGGCCAGATTTTTAGCCATTCCATCTCTTGAAATTACCATATATTCTGTCTTATTTTGGTTGATAACCAGCCCCATCTGTTGGGCTTTTTCCTTTAAGTGAGTCAATATTTCCAATGTCTTTTGTTCACTTTGCCCTGTAATATCTATATCATCTGCATAACCAAGCAGCTTGGATGTTCCTCCAATATCACATTCCTCCTTTACCTTCCTTACAACTTTCTCTAGAGCCAGATTGAAGAGTAGCGGCGATAGTGCATCACCCTGTTTCAAGCCAGATGTTATTTGGAAAGGGTCTGATTTCCTGCCTTTATATGTTACTATATTATAAGTATCTTCCATGCATAGTCTGGTCATGTTGATTAACTTCCTTGGTATTCCAAATTCCTGCATAGCATTCCATAGACTATTCCTATGGACACTATCATAAGCCTTTTTAAAATCCACAAAAATGTTATGGAGATCTCATTTATATTCCCAATTTTTTTCGGCTATTTGTCGTAAGATAAATATCTGATCTGTGTTTACATGTACTATGCCATAAATGACATATTATCATAACTTTATATCTTCTTCTTCTTCTTTGCGTTCATCTGGAGTTTTTTTTTTTTTTCCAGATGTGATTGCGGTGTGTCTAGTTAGGCACCCTTGGGTCTAAACCCTCAGGCCAACACATCCGACTTTTAGCATGCTTTTTTTTTGTGGACCAGGTTAGCATTCCCGGGAGACTCTCACTTTTGTGGTATCGTCCACATCCCAGCTGGTCAAGTTGGAACAGTCGAAGACTTCGGTCATCCCTCAAGGGAAGGCAGGGACAGTGCATAGCATTTTCCGCCATCCAAGGTGGCTTTCATCGTTGCAGGGCCGACACATAGCGCCCTGGTGCTGGGCTCACCGAGGGAATTGTCACGTCCTGCTCATGGCTGCTTTACATCCTCACTTCAATACATTGGGCATTTCGTTCACCACGGGCCGTTCCCGCACAAACTAGGCCGGTCTGCAGACAGTATCCACTCAGAGTTTTCGGTTCGGGCATGTGCTTGTCTTTGTGCCGATCAGAGCTGTTCCAGGCACGACGGACATTCGGAAAACTACCTAGTCAGAGCTGTTCCGAACAAGATCGGCATTCGGAAACTAGGTAGTTAGAGCTATTCCTAGCACGAGAGCCGTTCAGACGAGACATTTCACTCGGACGTAAATGCGTAGTGCCAATTTTTATTTTGCCACCCGTAGGACGGCACTTCCGACTTCGGCGAGCATTTTTAATGAGGTTAGCCTTCCTCGGGTTTCTAGGCACGTTAGACTTATTGTTTAGATGTCGCCCACATCTCAGCTGGTCAAGATAGAACGGTCAAAGACACAGTCAACCCTCAAGGGAAGGCAGGGGAAGACCATGGGCAGTCCCTCGCTATCCAAGGAGGCTTCCATAATTGCAGAGCCCGCACATATTGCTCTGAAACTGGGCTCACTGAGGAGTTGCCTCGTCCTGCTCATGACTGCTTTAGTTCCTCACTTCCATGTGTTGGGCATCTCGCTTGCCACTGGTCGCTCAAGCACACACCAGGAACGGTCAGTCTGCGGGCGACATATGCTAGGTAAGCTTTCGCTTTGGACTTCGGACTAAACAATGGATTCGCTAGCCGTGCGTTCCATTTCGTGTTATTGAGACGTTTTTTCCATCTTTGTCTACACTCTCTATAAGTTAGATACAGACAGTTTTCGTAACCATTTCATTCGACTTGGGCACTTCTTCAACCTTTTAGTACTCGCTCACGAGGTAGGCTACATGTGCTGCCGGCTCAGCACCTTACCTCCGTGCAGCAGTGAGCGAGAAACGGCCAGGCCCTCTCATACGGGATCCCTCATATCCCCCAGCTGAGAGCCTTCGGACAAGTATCTGAACTGGGCATGTAGCGTTTCGGTAGATGAGTATCGGTCCGGCTGTCTCATCCAAGGGTAGTAGCTTAGAGGTATTCAGCTACATCTCTCAGATGGAGGTCTCTGTGTAAGTGTCTGGACCAAGTTTGTGGCTTCGTGCGCCTGAGTTTAAATTTTGATTGCTATCCTCAGTCTACCTGCAGAGCAGCAGGTTGTATCTCTCTTAGTCAGGTACCTATTCTAAGAGCTGCCCAATATGTAGTTTATATCCATTGGCACAGCGCTTGGGGTCAGTGGGACACTCAAGCTCCCCCACCGCGGCAAAGTGGAGACACATCGGGGGAGATAACTGTATATGTATATATTTGTTTTCTTAACGCATGTGACATTTAACTCTTACAAACGGCAACGCTCTGGTAATATACACAAACAAAAGAACACACATTACACCTCGTAAATATACATTGCTTTGTATGGAATAAACCGGGGGGGGGGGGGCGACGATTAGATCCAATCATATGTCGCGCTGGCTCAAGTGTTTTATTTGCTATAGCGCTACAGCTATAGGGGAAGGGTTTTTGTCTGTCTGTCTATCTACCTATCTGCATATCTACATATTTGCCTATATGTCTGTCTATGCCCACCCACGCACCCCCACCCACCCCCATGTGCGTGTGAGTGGGGAGATGTGTTTAGTGGGGATGTGTCGGGGTGGAGGATATGTCAGTGGGTGTTTGTGTGGTTTGGGGGATGGGTGGGTGTGTGTGTGTGTGGGTTTGTGCGGTATGTATGGTTGGGTGGGTGCGGGATGTGTGTGTGAGTGTGTGTATGTAAGGGATGGGTTGGCGGAGACATTCTTTGACAATGCCTTTTTTCACTATGTGAATGTATCATGCACTATTGATGAACGAAAGATGAGTGATTGGAAGCGCCGAATGTAAGTCGGGTTGCGTGCCCAATTTGTTACTCTTTGAAAATAAAAGTTCGTTAGTTCGTTCTTTCATTCTGTCTGCCTGCCTGCCTGCCTATCTGTCTGTATGTCTCCAGGCATTAATACTAATCTGTCAGTAGTATAGTATGGGCAATCTTGAGCATAGCCTACGATGGGTGACGTTGTAATATTCTGTTGTGATAATGTGGCCGTGTCCAACGTGTGCCGCGTGGTTACACACCCGCTTCACACGCCAGTGATCCGGGGCTTGTTTCCGGATCCGGTCAGGGATATGCACTACTGATGAGCTCAAATGAGAGCGAAACTCGAATATAGTGCTTCCATATTGACGTGGATAGGCCTTAGGTTCATACCAGAATACGATCAGAGTTGCCAGTAGTGGGTTGTGCTCAATATTTAAATGAGCGGAATCTTTAACATTTAGTAAATGTGTTTGTTGCAATATAATACAGGCAGATAAATTAGTATGGAGATAGCTATGTATGTTAAAGAGGAAAATGGGGCAATTGTTCTTATAACGCATGATGTGCACGATAGATTTCATTAGAAAACAGGTGAAATAGTCACATAACTAGGCTACCAACTAGCAGTATACGACATCAAGTAACACAGTAAAGAACAAGTAGAATAGAAGAAGAGTTTGATCTGTATACAGTGCACAGAGGGAATCACAGAGTACATGTACCTCTCTCTATATTGACATTCATAAACAACCAGTATCCCACTGTTTATGTTCCCCTCGGCACCACAAAGTACAGGAGAAACAATGTTAGACATATCTATGGTGTGATCAAAATAGAAGAACAGGAAATCAGCAGTGTTGGTAACTACCTACACTTTGAGAGAAATATCACTTATTCTAACAGAAAATATCGCTAACACTGTCAAACACACGAAGAAAGGGACAAACAAAAGGAGTCGGATGGAAACATATTAGAGGTTACTAAGACAGTTCATAATAAAATATACATAGTATTGTTTGGGTTCATAGACGACTAGAGGTCACACTAGAGAAACAGCGCTATGGTCGAGCTGATTTGTTGCGGTTAGTTGTGTAATTGATATGTTACACTTTTTTCGTAGCTTGGGCGTCTCAATGACAGTCTTGGTTTCTGTTATCTGTACATCTAACTAGCGAGCGCTAGACTTGTAGGTTGCTGCTAGAGATCAGCTTAGCTGAAAGGTTTGATTTGCTGGTAGGGGGTGTTATATGTTGATTGCGAGATATTTCTTGCTTTGGTCAACCCTTGTATTATTTTGGCTAACACATTTTCATATTTCGGCCGACCTATTTAGAAATTTGGTTGAGCTATTTCTTATTTTTGGCCAAGAGAATTATTAGTTTGGTTAACAATTTTCCTAATGTTTTAATAAGTTTGGTCACGATATTTCTGTATTTGGCCATATTTTCTCCATTTGGCTAACACATATTCCTATGTTTATAAGTTTGAATGAGATATTTCTGCATTTGGCCATATTTTATCCATTTGGTTAACAAATATTCCTACATTTTATAAGTTTGGAAGCATATATATATATATATATATATATATATATATATATATATATATATATATATATATATATATATATATATATATATATATATATAAGATTGACCATTATTTTTCCCCTTTGGCTAACATATTTTCTTATTTCAGTCGACCTATTTAGAAGTTTGGTTGTCCTATTTCTTATTTTTGGCCAAGAGATTTGTTAGTTTGGCTAACAATTTCCCCATGATTTATAAATTTTGTCACGATATTTCTGTATTTGGCCAACATTTTAATCCACTTGGCTAACAAATTTTCCTCCTTTTTATAAATTTGGCGGAGCTATTTCTGTATTTTGTCAACATTTTAAATATTTTGGCTCAGATAATTTTTTATTTGAATGTTTAAGTGTTACAAAGAACCGGTGCTTTTGTCTGGATGTGAAATGTAGAACAATGAGCAGACATCTTGAAAAAAAAATTATATTGGCATTGGAAATGTGTTTCTGGAGAAAGATGTAAAGACCCCTATGGACACACAGAAGAATTAATGAAAGTGTACATGTTTGATCTGAGACGTGATAGCTTCGCTGGCCAGACCATGTCATGTTACATGTGATACTTAAGGTCAAGGTGCGCCAGTTTGTTGTGCTCGTATGAAATATTATACAGCTGATAAGATGCGCTAAACACTTGTCGTTGTATGACCCGCTAGTTGTTACGTACACATACGTCTTCCCTCAGCCTGGCGTAGGCGCTCACACCACTCCTCTGACTATGAAAGCTGCTTAGTCGGGCACTGTGATGAAGTGTTTACACCAGCGTAGACTACACTTGAAAATACATTATGTGGTATTCATGCTGGGATGTCGTTTGGTGTTACTCAATGATCCTAGACTACATTGACATAGAAAAGAGAGAAGGGAGATGATTTTAAACTTCGGATGCTCTGTTGACGAGGTAGTGGAATCACTCCCACCCATGTTGGTCATGTAGAGTTAGGTTCCCTGGTTCGACGACGCCCATTTTTTCTGTGGTAACCTTCTTAACACGTGTTCCGGATGTATCATTATCCACGTGTCCCGTATGTAGCCATTAGCCACGTGTCCCGGATGTATCCTTAAGCATGTGACCGGAATCAGCGCCACACATGGTCCGGTTGTAGCCATTACCCATGTGTTCCTAATGCCTTCCTTAGGCATGTGACCCTTTGACTGTTTGTATATCGTTGCACAGACTAAATATGAGGATTGTATCTCTAACACATCACCGTTGGTATCATAATAGTGTTTACGTCCCTACACTACAGACAGTAGTAACCACCAGTATAATACACAATCGACCACTTTTCATTAGATATATAGTGGAAAAACCCGAGGACTTCTGACGACCGGATTCTCAAGTATGCGTCGAAGCTGTTGATAGTAAACCTCATAAGCCGCCTTCTTTACGTTTTTATTACTATCCACACCGACCACTGGGTCATACACTCAGCCACGGCGACTATCTGACGCAATTATCTAACTATTCCTTAATTCACCCACCCCTTAAACAACGAATGGAAGCGTTTATTTAACCACTCGACCACCACATCCCTTAGCACGGAACAGCCGTATTTATCTAACCATTCCACCACTCACCCACCCCGTATCAATGATCAGAAGCACTTATCTATACTTTCATCCACTAACCCACCCCTTAGCAACTATGACATTAAGCCATACTACAACAAATACTATTGACTATCTTTACTTTATAAGGTTTTTATTTGTAACCCTATGATGATAGTGTTTAACAACTACGACCCTCTACAGATCACTAATAACCGCTACCCACCCCTTAACAATGAATGACACTAAGCCATGCCCACTAGAACTTAGAACCAATACTACAGGCCATCTTTAAGTTTTTAAAGTTTTAATTTGAAGAGCTGTATGATGATAGTATATAAGTCATTACAGCCCATTTAACCACCACCTTAACATCGAAAACCCGTCTTAGGCCCATTCTACAACCACTCCCACATCCTAAGGACGAACACTGTAACCCTAACATAAACGCTCACATGCCGCTCATTCCCCCGCATGTAACCCTATGATGATAGTGTATAAGGCACTAATATCCTCTACAGACCATATAATCACCTCCTTAACAACGAAAACCTGTCTAACACCCACTCCACAGCCACTCCCCCATCCTGAGGATGGGCACTATGACCCTAACACACTGCTCATCCATCCACACGCACGCCCGCACTGAAGATCTCTGACCCTTGTGTGATGATAGTGTGTAGGCCACTAGTAGTCTCTACAGACCATATAACCGCTTCTTTAACAACGAAAATCCGTCTTACACCCACTCTACAACCACTTCCCCACCGTGAGGACAAGCACTGAAACCCTAACACAACCGCATGCGCACACGTACCCGATCACGCACGCGCTCACTAGCCGGATTTTAAAGGGATGTAATAATGCCAGAACAAAACCCGATCGATTCTTGAGTTATACCAATTTGGATCCGGATCGAGAATCCAGATACATTTTCACCAGATTTATATGATGTCACATAGAGGTTATAGAGAGAGAAATATTCCTGATTGAATCTGGAATATGGGGTGGCAAATGCGCATACTATACTACTTCTGTCCTGACATAATTATATGATCCCAAAGAGATCACATCTACCTTATCATGACATACTTCCCACCCCCACTCACCCCTCTTCCAGCGGTGCATACCCAACCAATCTGTCCGCCTGCTCATTTCCCAAGGCACCTGTATGTCCTGGAGAAAAGATCCATCGGATTCTTCCTTTCTTTGATTGTTGCATGCTACTCTACAGGAAGCATACTCTGTGATTCCGTTACAATCACGGCATGTGTTCTATTTGTCCTCCAGCCAGCGAAACGCCGCAGTGACTGCCTCCACCTCCACTCTCACACTTATTGGGGGAGTTAAAATATAAATGGACAGATAACATCAATTTGTGGTCGAGGTACAGCAGAATGTTTGGCGAAAGCTGAGGACAGAATCTCATGAATATCCATTACCGCCAACCATGACTGTGGGGGTGGCACTGGGTGACGATGATGATCATCATCATCATGATGACTTCCAAATGTTCTTATAAGGCCGCGGGTCTGTTAGGCATGTGGCACCTTCATTACGAAGCTCGGTTGTAATGTCTCCAGTACGCTGTCATTCGCCAGTTTGCGCTGTGCTGAATATGGTGGAGATGCTGAAAGTTAAGCTGAAAATTAAATAAAGAGAAACAAAGACGTGCTTGTGTATACAATTTATGATTTTTTTTTTTCTTTTTCAGAACAAATTCTAGGGACGAAGGTCATGGTGGAGAAAGAGGTGAAACGCTATGATATTGTCCAAAATGCCGTAGTCTGAAACCCAGAGTGTAAAAAGAAACAATGAAAGACCTAAAAGCTAGCGGAGGAATAGAAACAGAAATTAACAATATGGACATGAACATGGCTGCATGGAATAGCTAAAGATACGGGGTGGGAGGAAAGGGGGGAGGACGCTTGGACGGAGTTGATTGAGGTCCTAAACTCCAATGAGAGATAAGAGGACACAAGAAGAAGAAGAAGAAGAAGAAGAAGAAGAAGAAGAAGAAGAAGAAGAAGAAGAAGAAGAAGAAGAAGAAGAAGAAGAAGAAGAAGAAGAAGAAGAAGAAGAAGAAGAAGAAGAAGAAGAAGAAGAAGAAGTGGCTGATAAAAATACTGAGCGAGTCAAAAGTGACTGGGGTTACAGAGATGTCGATACTGACCAAGACCTAGCTTTACCTTCACCTCCAGGCATCTTGGAAACAGACACTTGTCTGGCTAAGAAAAGGCCTATACGTGCTTTGCACTGTCGGTGAAGCTTCCTAAGGACTGCAGACTTTGTCCCCTGCAAGGGTCATAGCCATTTCTCGTCATGATGGTAGAAAACCAACTTGTCTTGTACACACCGAATGGGTTATCATGAAAGTGCTCAGGATAATGATAATTCTTGTCCACCTGGATGAGATTAATGCATCACCCGTCTTCGAGTCCACCATTTCCTCAAGTATGAACAACTCATGCACCCTTATGCCTAAGGTGTCCATCTTCGTGTTGTTTGACCCCTGCCCTTTTGTTCCAGGAACCACGCCTTCCATCACTGTTCTGTCCAAGCCACTGTGAGGTTTAATATTGCCAGAGCGTGTACGTTTCCCAAACATGATGATATTTATGTGCCAGTTTTCCTTGACATTCAGGTCTAGCGGAACGTGAGTATTCTTCCTGTTCTTGATCCACAATATTGTAAGAACTTTCCTGTAGCATTCAAGTCCACAAGCCCAGTTCCGGTTTCAAGATGGCGACGGACGGTCGTGTTGTTTTGTGTTCGCTAACTTTTTCGCGAAGGGGATGGATTTATTCATCTCTTGCGTGTAATTGGTGTGCCAGGATGTAAAACCAGGAGTTTCTACTCAAGATCTGCGCGGGTGCTACGGAGTTCGTGCATCGAGCGAAGCCGTCCTTGAGTGAATTTTCAGTAGCGTGTGTGGTTCTCCGCAGTCTGTGTTTACGTTTTTTTTTACGTTTTTTCAACATGGCGGAAGAACGTGTTTTTTCGGAGCGGTCAGCAATCAACATAACGAAGCGGCGTGGTAGCCGCGCAGGGACAAAGAAACAAGGTAAGCGCGGTGGTTTGAGACGCTTTAGACTCAAGTGTCACCGTCTAGGACTCAGGAACATCCGTATTCTATATTGGAACTGTGCCAGTGTAAAACAACGGGGCTCTATTTTAGAAACCCTAGTTTACAGGAACGATATTGTAGACTCCAGGAGACGAGACTGGGCGATCAGCTACTCCGAATTGCCGGCTTCAAATGTTTCTACAACAGACGACATCTGGGAACGGCGATTCTCGTTCGCGACAGCATGGTGGCGTCAGAGCTAGACATGTCCAGTTGGGACAGTGACGATATACAAATACAGGCGTTGAGAGTTCATTCCAGTATACCATTCTTGTTGGTTAATGTTTATGCCCGCAATGCGAGTATGGACGCCCAGAAGTGGCAGTGCTTAAGGGGCATATTAGGCCACGAGAGAAATGTTATTTTCTGTGGTGACTTCAACGCTAAAGGCAGATCATGGGGAAACACTTCCTCCAATACACAAGGGGAGGAGCTAGAGACTGCACTGGAAACCATCGACCTGGTTTGTATCAACAGTGGCTGTGTCACCAGGACAGCAAGCCGTCCAGGCGATGAGGACAGTGCTATTGATCTGGCGCTAGTTTCACCTTCACTCACTACAGTGTGTAGATGGGGTGTCCTAGGACACCATGGCAGCGACCACCACCCTTGCAGCATATTGGTGGAGAAAGGCAGAACCAGGTAGCACAAGCTAAAGGTAAAGACGTTCCAGTATGACACTACAGGGCAAGATGTGGTGAGTAAAATAAGACGTGACAAGCGCAGAACGTTTCAGGGCAGGAAAAAAAGCTGGGAGCAGCCACCGTGGTGGAGTTTCGAGGTGGAGAAGGCTTGGGTGGATAAGCGTAGTGCTGTAAGGAGATGGCAAAATGTCAAGAAGAACAGAGCTGGTCATCCTAGTCCCTGCTTGCACTTAGAAAGAGAGATGCACACAAAAGTAAGCTATTTCAAAAAACTGGTCAAGGTGGTTAAAAGCGAAAAATGGGCAGAGGTGTGTCAAAGAGTAAGCACAGACAAGTCACTGAAATTGTTCTGGCGACTACATAAAAGCATGAGTTGTGTAGTCAAGAATAAGAGCATTTCAGACTTCCAAGGTGCTGACCTCACCTGGCAGAGGACTGACGAGGACAAGGGCAAAGCCCTCTTTGAACGCTACCTTGAGCAGGGCAACCAGACAGACATGGGAGGCCGAAATCTGGCCAAGGAGGTCACCTCAGACAGATGCAAGGCCCAGAACACTTCGGAGGAAGACACAGTGACAGTGAAAGAAATCAAGGCTGTGCTTCGACGATCAAATAACAGTGCTCCAGGTCCTGATGGCATAAGATACAAAGACATAAATAGGTGTACCGACAATGAGCTAGAGAAACTAGCAGACATGTACAACAACAGTATAGGGAGTGCTAGCATCAAGGAGGAATGGTTACACAGCTATCTGATTCCCTTGCCGAAGCCTGACAAAGACCACAAAAAAAATTCAGGGATATCGAATTATAACCATGCAGAATACAATAGGCAAGCTGCTGGAGAAGGTAATTGCCAGGAAAATATCAAGCCAACTAGAGAGGCAAGGTGTTTTCCCACCTACCCTGGGTGGGTACCGTCCAAAAAGAGAAACCTGGACCAATGCAGCAGTCTTTGCCCATGATGTCTATGAAGGTTTCCACTCAGGCACTGAAACCATTGCTGCAGCGATTGATCTTGAGGACGCATACAACAGAGTACCACTGGATTTTTTAATGTTTCAGCTTCTTGAACTAAACGTAAGTCCATTCCTCCTTAGTTGGATCGCTGCAGCCCTCTACCAACGGAAAGTAGTTTTTATATGTGGCAGTTGGACTTCGGAACCAACAACAATATATCCTGGCCTACCACAGGGATCACCATTATCTCCGGTACTGTTCAACGCCTACACAGTGAGAATCACAAGTGAGCAGATCACTGGACCTAGCAGGACATTGTCGTATGCCGATGATGTTTTAGTGTATCGTCAGGGTAAGGATAGAGAGGAGGTTGCTGTGGAACTACAAACCGAACTCAATCGCATAAGTACTTGGTGTGATGAAGCTGGGGCAATGGTCAACCCAACAAAGGCAACAGTGACTTGGTTCTCGTTGAATAATTATATTGTCAACAACCCAACACCAACTGTAATGCTGTGTTCAGAGACGGTGAAAAGAACGCAGGCAATGAGTTACCTGGGGATACGGTTTGATCGAAGCCTTGCTTATAATGTGCACATAGACCAGGTGATAACAAAGGCCAAGCGGGGTTTGGCAGCGATGCGGGTGATGGCGGCAGCAAACTGTGAGCAGCGCCATCTATGTCTTCTGTACGAGGGGTTGGTCATGTCTGTTTTGGAGTATGCAATGGCAATCCTGACTCTCAGCCATAAGCAGATAGAAAGGATGGAAAGGATACAGAATGAAGCTATGCGCATTATTCTTGGATGTACAAGAGATACAGCATGCAGGGCGATGCGCTACCTTCTTGATTTTCCAACCATTGAAGAGAGAATACAAGTTTGCAGGGCACGCGCCTACCTCAGAATTAACGCAAACACACAACATCCACTGCATAGTGAAATTAGGAAGGTGAAGGGCAGCAGGTTAAAAAGAGGACGGTCGTGGATGGGTCAAGCCGAAGACATTCTTCAACAGGTGTGTTCACTTGAGGACTTAGAACCTGGCGAGGAGTGGGTGCAAGTGCCAACAGACTTCTGCACATCCTTTTCAGTTTGCATCCAACTAGATAGAAAATGCAGACAAGAAAATCCGGCTGCTGTTGAGGCTGAAGTACAAGCGTTGATTTTCGAGAATTCGCTAGACGGTGACGCGGTCATCTACACAGATGGGTCGGTCGTCCGACATGTGAGAAGCTTATGGGCCTTTACAGCTCGGGCCGGAGGGAGAATTGTGAAGGAGGACTCTGGTGCTTTCACTGAAACCACAAGTAGCCTGACCATGGAAGTCATGGCAGTAAGTAAAGCAATAACATGGCTCGAGACACAGACATTCACTAGGGCTTGTTTCCTTAGCGACTCAATGAACATGATCAAGAGGATAGAGGAGGGGTCGATCCGAAGAGAATGGCTGCTGCCTCTGAAGCGGTCTCGGCTGGCAAAGATTAGTTTCATCTTCGTGCCAGGTCATGCGGGAGTACAAGGAAATGAGCGGGCTGACAAGCTCGCAGGTGAGGCTACTGTGGAGGGCGGACGCGCCATGGACCAGGCTGACATTCTGAATGCTCTACGAGAAGTGAGACTTTTGCGAGAACCAAGTGATGACTGTGAATCTACAACAATGGCCAGACTGCAGGAGCAGCAAATTAAAAGAGGGGTGGCCAAACAAGAACACTACGCAGGAAGCCAAAGAAGATTGATAAACCAACACAGAACTGGCGTCGTTAGCCGCTACACGCTGCGGGATTTGCTGAGGAGGGGATCCGAGCACTTATGGACTGAATGGTTCGATGTGCAACGAGGATGATCTGTCGACTAACTAACTAACTAAGCCCAGTTCTCTACTTTGACTGGCACCTGGCCGTCTTGACAGACGACAGTTTGTTACATGAAGTTATACCTCTCCACACACAGCCTGGGCTGAATTTAAAGACCATGTGTTGCCCATGCAGTCCGGGACCAGACAAGCTGCAAAGTTGCTGGATCGGCAAATAAATGCTCAAACTATCCGCCAGTCAGAGCTTCGATCCTAGACCAGTTGCAGATCAAGGCTTAGGGCCTGGTCTGCCCTGCCATGACATTTAGTCTTTAGGGTGCATTTCCTCTCACTAGAATAAGGCTTGTACACTCCCAATTGTGCTCCTTCGCCCAAAGCTGCTGGCACAATGTGGGGTGTCCGATTTGGTGAGCGCCACCCAACATTTAGTGCTAACAGAAAGCAGGTAGTACCATCTCTTGTCAGCTCAGTCATGTCTGACTAAGTTTTGTATGTACTTAAGGGACTGTGAAATGAAATGACCCATGGCTCTCATCTTTATACTGCCACAGGAAAGATACATGCTATAAAACATTTTACCATAATTTGTTTGCTGGTGTTTCGCTGGATGCTAAATAAATACAATTCGGAAAACAAATGATTAATAACAACTGCTATGCTTTGTTTTATAAACGCAGTATTTCCTATCAAAACAAACTCAATCACTATACATGACTGTGCTGGACTATTTATCAAAGGAAAATAACTAAATTATCCAGGGTTTTTGTAAAGTCTCACTACACTTTCTAAGTAAAGCAAATTTGAAAAATGATGTCATCAACACAATGTGCTCCACAGTTAGTTAGTTAGTTAGTTAGTTAGTTAGTTAGTTGGTTGGTTGGTTGGTTGGTTGGTTGGTTGGTTGGTTGGTTGGTTGGTTGGTTTGTTGGTTAGGTAGTCGACAGATCATCCTCATTGCACATCGAACCATTCAGTCCATAAGTGCTCGGATCCCCTGCTCAGCAAATCCTGCAGTGTGTAGCGGCTAACGACACCAGTTCTGTGTTGGTTTATCAATCTTCTTTAGCTTCCTGCGTAGTGTTCTTGTTTGGCCACCCCTCTTTTGATTTGCTGTCCTCGCAGTCTGGCCATTGTTGTAGATTCGCAGTTATCACTTGGTTCTCGCACAAGTCTTTCTTCTCGTAGAGCATTCAGAATGTCAGCCTGGTCAATGGCGTGTCCGCCCTCCACCTTAGCCTTACCTGCGAGCTTGTCAACGCGCTCATTTCCTTGTACTCCCGCATGCCCTGGCCCGAATATGAAACGAATCTTTGTCAGCCGAGACCGCTACAGAGACAGCAACCACTCTCTTCGGATACACCCCATCTCTATCCTTTTGGGCATGCTCATTGAGTCGCTAAGAAAACAGGCCCTATTGAATGTCTGTGTCTCGAGCCATGTTATTGCTTTACTTACTGCCATGACTTCCATAGTCAGACTACTTGTGGTCTCAACAAAAGCACAAGAGTCCTTCACAATTCTCCCTCCGGCCCGCACCGTGATGGCCCATGAGCTTCTCTCATGTAGGACGACCGACCCATCTGTGTAGATGACAGCATCACCGTCTAACGAATTCTCGAAAATCAACGCTTGTACTTCCGCCTCCACAGCAGCCGGATTTTCTTGTCTGCATTTTCTGTCTAGTTGGATGCAAACTGAAAAGGACGTACAGAAATCTGTTGGCACTTGTACCCACCCCTCGCAAGGTTCTAAGTCCTCCAGCGAACACACCTGCTGAAGAATGTCTTCGGCTTGACCCATCCATGATCTTCCTCTTTTTAACCTGCTGCCCTTCACCTTCCTAATTTCACTATGCAGTGGATGTTGTGTGTTTGCGGTAACTCTGAGGTAGGTATGTGCTCTGCAAATTTGTAGTCAATGGTTGGAAAATCAAGAAGGTAGCGCATCGCCCTGCATGCTGTATCACTTGTACATCCAAGAATAATGAGCATAGCTTCGTTTTGTATCCTTTCCGTCCTTTCTATCTGCTTACGGCTGAGAGTCAGGATTGCCATTGGATACTCAAAAACAGACATGACCAGCCCCTCATACAGGAGGCATAGATGGCACTGCTCACAGTTTGCTGCTGCCATCAAGCGCATCGCAGCCAAACCCCGCTTGGCCTTTGTTACCACCTGGTCTATGTGCTCATTATAAGCAAGGCTTCGATCAAACCGTATCCCCAGGTAATTCATTGCCTGCGTTCTTTTCACAGTCTCTGAACACAAATTAACAGTTGGTGTTGGAGTGTTGACAAGATGATTATTCAAAGAGAACCATGTCACTGTTGCTCCACAGTCCATCATGAAGCAATATGCAGCGAATGGCTGTCATCTTCTGGAGCACTTCTTTGCAGTCCAAACAGAATGGTGTTATCAACGGAAGAAATAATTTGTCAACTTTGTTCTACATACAAAGTGTAGTGAGACTTTATAAACACCCTGTATTATGAGAAACAAATTTAAAGGCATGATCAGCACTCACAGAAGTAAAGGAAAGAAATAGGGATCAAATGACACACTAGACAATATACAAACTTAAAGCTAGCTGACTGTGTCAAAGTAGCCTAGTTCTTTAAGCATGGCACTGTTATCATTTGCAGTTTCAGTCCCTAATCATGAACTGACTTCTGCATTCAGTTTGTGTTTATCTAGTGTGTCATGTGACCTTTAATTCTTTCTTTTACTTCTACGATTGCCAATCCATACCTGTGAGTGTATTTCTGGCATTATTTCAATTGTCTAAAGGATTCACCAGCAAGCATTGTTTCTATATACTACTGTATATGAGCCGGTGGGTAGCAGACTTAACGCTGGTAATGCTGCCTCATTTGGATAGCAGATTTAACACTGATAATACTGCCTCATGTGTGCAGCAGACTTAACACCGACAATACTGTATCATGTGGACAGCAGACTAAACACAGACGATACTGCCTCATGTAGGCAGCAGACTTAACACTGACAATACTGCCTCATGTAGGCAGCAGACTTAACACTGACAATACTGCCTCATGTAGCCAGCAGACTTAACACTGACAATACTGCCTCATGTGGGCAGCAGATTAAACACAGACGATACTGCCTCATGTAGGCAGCAGACTAAACACAGACGATACTGCATCATGTGGGGAGCAGACTAAACACAGACAATACTGCCTCATGTGGGCAGCAGACTAAACACAGACAATACTGCCCCATGTGGGCAGCAGACTAAACACAGACAATACTGCCCCATGTAGGCAGCAGACTAAACACAGACGATACTGCATCATGTGGGGAGCAGACTAAACACAGACGATACTGCATCATGTGGGGAGCAGACTAAACACAGACAATACTGCCTCATGTGGGAAGCAGACTAAACACAGACGATACTGCCTCATGTGGGGAGCAGACTAAACACAGACAATACTGCCTCACGTGGGCAGCAGGCTAAACACAGACGATACTGCATCATGTGGGCAGCAGACTAAACACAGACGATACTGCCTCATGTAGGCAGCAGACTTAACACTGACAATACTGTCTCATGTGGGCAGCAGACTTAATACTGACAATACTGCCTCATGTGGGCAGCAGACTTAACACAGACGATACTGCCTCATATGCAGCTCAACCAACAACCAATTCTCCTTGCTATTTTTTGTTTTTGTTAATTAATTTCCAACTGCGGGATACACACAATATGCAAACAGTATCAGTGAACTCACCACCATTC